>JASDQU011103082.1:42214-54701 GCA_032191745.1 Picea mariana
AACTTACCCGAGATACATGCACATGCGAAAGTAAAGGACAAAACTGGATATGGAAAGTGGTACCATTGCCTTGTCGCTGTCCGATTCTCGATCCTTTATATGGAGAATGTGTTGTGAGCCAAGTTTTCTAGCCAGTGTGACAGTTGCGCCAATGGTTCCGATTGGGTAAATATCACTGCTCTATGCAAGCTGGTTGATAGTCGCATCAGGGATGAAATGATATTCTGAACAAACAGTGGGAATTTTCCCCACAATACTTGTTTTGTTGAGCGAAATAATCCGATCACGATCACCACGGTCATATACTATTTTGGGCAATATATTAAAATTTGTAATGAATATCCCATTACCCGACAATATCTTTTCTGCATGTTTCTGAACAAGTTGTGTAGGAATAGTCAGTGTGACTGTCATCATGGCCTCCTTGTTTGTCATGTCAGCACGCATAGTGGATCTATTTTTGTTTTCCTTGTCTAAGTAGGTGCTATAGACGACCATTATTTCCCCGACGAACACTTGACCAGTTCAACGGCTATTCAAGCCCTCTATTGATAGTACTTTGGGTGTTACAACTCTAAACCCGGTGACAATTTTTGAATAGGAAAACTAAAGTGAATGGTAGTGTGCATTTTTTTTTTTGTATTCTTCTTTCACTGGCATAAATATACAAGTACACACATAACTTCGATGAACTATGGAGCCAGAGTTTTGCAACCACACCTTTTAGTGTACGGAAACTGCGCTATGTTCAACGTCTCACTTGTACTTGTTGATACTTCTTGTGAATTGAAAACCATGTATTGCAGATGACATCAGTATATTCACCATGCCATAGATGAATAAATGGTCGAGGATATTTGTTGGTAAACATACTAGGAGCAGAGTGTATGCATCTTTACCTTGGGCCTTGTCGGTCTGCTGATGTCTGGGATGACTGACTGCTCATGGCCATGTCACTAGTCCAATTTTTTGTGATGCAAGCATGTGTAGATGAACATCAGAAAGACTAAACAAGCATATGCATTGTATACTGTCCATAATAGTTCTTAATGTCACATGCAGGGTGGAAGGAGGTGGAATACGAAATAGGGTGTCAAGGAATATACTCAGGAAACATGAGGACCCGAGCATAAAATTGTATGCCTCTGAGTTTTTTATTGGAAAAATGTGTAACAGTAAACATGGCATGAGGGCGGGGCACCACGTCCAATATGTATATCGCGGACCCTCGGAAGCCAGGGGAGCAATCTTGAACTCGCAAGATCGACACCCGCAATCAACAAAGTGGGTAAGTATGGAATAAGGTAGAAGCGTGACCATACATGTGAAACCGTTAGTCCGCCAACTGACACACCAAGGCATTTCGGAAAGACCACTAAGCAGATCAATTAGAAAACAAAAGGGATAATAGAAAATGGAAAAAGTAGAAATAGGGATGGCAGAAAGGCCCATTGCTGCCAAGTCATCGTTTTCTAGTCTATTATTATATGCCCCCACCCGATTTGTATATTTAATTTACCAACACAATTGGTATACCTTTTCGAATATTGTACCACAAAACTCTCTACTGTTGCACAAAACAATTCATCTTCCTGTCCAACCAACCTGTTTCTTCCAAGGTAACAACGTCGAATATGCAATGGACATGAAGGCAAGTTAGTATGAAGACAGACATGCAAAAGAAAGAGAAAAAATTCTATTTATTCCAATGTAACAACAAACAAAATACGATTCACATGAGAATACGGAGTAAGATATTATATTTGAAGGAAGAATAGAAAAAAAAGAAGAAGGTGCAAAGCAGCAGAACAAGCACAACAAATATACAAACAGTAAATGAAAAAATGAACAGACAGTAAATGAAAAAATGAACACTGGAATATGAAATAAGAGTACAGGTATCCACCTCTGTAATTCCTCGTCTACATTCCCGCCAAAGAGTCCATCGTCCTCTCCAACCATTCTGTTTGTTTAAATGTAGCAATGCAGGAAAAATACAACGAACATGAAGTAGGTTAGTATGCAGGAAGACATGTAATGAAGATAAGTTATTATGTAGCAAGGTACGCAACATCTACATACAATAAACTAGGTGAACACATATACAAACAATAAATGAAATACAAAACAACGCAGTATGAAATAACCGTACAAACATGTACCTTTCTATCTCCTCTTCAACAGATGCAGTCAAGACTCTTTCGTTTTCTCCAGCCATTCTGTTTGTTTGAATGTGACAATGCACACAATCCAATGAACATGAATGGAAGATGGTATGCACCAGAGAACAAGTAATATGTACATACATTAAAAGAGACTAAATGAATAGTCTAAAAGATAGGCAGAAACATGAACCTTTGCGCTTCTCCATCCATAGCTGTAAATATGTAATTTTTTTCCCTGCCCAAAATATATTACAAGCCACAAAATATTACGAAATTTCATGGTCGTAGCTAAACGATTTTTGGTTTTCCAAGGAAAAGTATCCAGATATGCTTCCACCCATGGAAATACATGTTATTTATCCTCTACATAGACTGTTATGCCCACGATACAAGATTTTGGTTTTCTGTGGCAAACTACCCAGATATGCTTCCAGACATGGAAATATAATTTTGCAGAATCTTTGTTGTACATATCATATCTCAAGTACAAGACAAATTGTATCGTGGGCACACCAGTCTATGTAGAGGATAAAGAACATGTATTGTCACTTGGGCACATTTCACCATACATGGTTTATAACTGCAGCCTGCATATGTTTTATTTTAACAAAAAAACAACGGATATTGCAATTTCACATGTACTTCTCGAACTATTTTTCATGCAACTATTTTTCTATCATGTCAACACTGAAGCACCAACAAAATCTCATAGTAAAACAAATATCGACCTCGCCAAAGAGGGAAAATAACACAACTGCATGTCCACTCATGGGTGTAGGGGCTGAACACCGTAAAACACTCCAAAAATAATAATAATACAAAAAAAAAGCAGCTCCAACTACTGACACAGGACCCCAACCCTGCAAATCCGAATAAAAAAAAGAAGAAAAAAGCAAGCACCAAACCAACGAGAAAGCACAAACAGGCCCAAATACAGCCTTGGGCCCCCAAAGCCTAAACTTGAGCCAAACAAACACAACCAACAATCGACGAACCAACGAACAAGCAACAACCACTGAACCAGTAAACAACATATGTATCTCCAACGATTACGAAACTGCAGTCGAAGCACAAAAGGAACCAAAAACATATGACGAGCATGCTAGTAGAAATAAGCAAACATTCTTACTTTCAAACTACAAACATTGAACAACAAAGAAGGAATAGAAAATGAAACTATGGCATGGAAACTTACTTTGAAACGATGAAAGGCAGAAGTGTAGGTCGAATTGTGAACCAAACAACAATAACAAGCAACAACCGACGAACTAACGAAGAAGAAGAACTGACTGAACCAGTAAACAATGTATGTAGCTTCAACGATGATGAAATTGCATTGCAAGGCTAGAAGAAGGATAAAAGATACAATGCCTGTTCAACTGGCGGTGGACAACAATATTGTCCAAAATCACTGCAACATTGTATGGAAAATTTCGAAGAAAAATGTACTCTGAGAAGTGTATTTAGATAAACATTTAAGGCTATCAGGCTGTCTAAGGACCTCGTGGTATGCAAACATTTAAGTTGTCAGGCCTGTTGGAGGACCTCGCGTCATGTAAACATTTAAGCTGTCAGGCCTATTCAAGCACCTCAAAAAAAGTGTCAATACATTTTAATACAAATACATGCGGTAGGGACGTTATAAACTTTGGAATTATCGATCACTATAAAGCTTGGATATGATATATTTTTCAATATGATTAGTACAAATACAAAAAGCACTGTATATGATCTAAGACAATGCTAGCATAAAATTCTAAGACAAACTTTCGAACTAATGCTAGCATTAATCCACCTTGAAGCAATGCATAAGAAAGATATATGATTCAAAAAGACTGTACACGATCAAAAAGTTTGGATATGCTAACATATAAAACACTGGGAATAGCGAAGATGGCAATAAGACCTCAAATCTGTTATCCAATCAGATCATTACATATATGGTGCCTTTTTTTTATATAAAATTCAATGTTTTTAGTTCCCTAGCTCTAACAATAGATATTATGCAAATATTTGTGGTCAAAGGACAACCTAGTATGAGGTCAACGAATTATCGATCGCTATAGTCCCTCTATGCATACGACAAGGACTAATAAGATACACTTATCAATTAGGTTCCACTAATTCAATGGTGCACATTATGGTTCAAGGTGCACCACTCCCATGAGAGACAAAAGATGTGTGTACGTGAATTCACAGTCCAATCACCCCTTACTTTCATAGGATATGGTGTGATAGGCTTGATATAACACATCGCATGGTCCCATTGCAAGTAACCATACCTAGCTAGTATTGTAATCCCTTGCCTACCAATGACAGTGTGCTCCACTTTAGTAGCACCCAAGGCATCAATGCAGTTAAAACTAATGAAGGCGCTTTGATACTCTCTATAGAGAGAAGTCCACCAATGCACTAATAAAATAATAAAACATCAATGTCCTAAGAAAACAACATAACATAAATGCTCTAAATATCATAAGCTCGTGATTCTTTTGTAAACTAATAATTTAATTTTTTTTATAGGTAATTTATATTAATTTAACAACTTAATAATTGAATGATGTTCTATAATAATGAGTTTGTTTTATCAATAAACATATAATCAACTTGTACAATATGGTAAGGTTATGGGACTCACATGAGAGAGGATATGAGAGCACGCCCATACCCACAACCACTAACTAATGATATAATGGCTTTCCTATGTGATGTTAGCCTCCTTAAATATATCAATGAGGCAATATCATTAAAGGAAAATAATGATTCATATGACACTTGATTCATCAATAGATCAAGGTCTTCAAGAAATCTAGGTTGGGAAAATAGCGAGTTCATTTAATCAAGGGATGATATATATTTTATCATCGACTTACCCAATCAAGACTCAAGATGCTCCAATTTTTCAGAATTTCTCTATTGCTTTACCATAAATGGGATACATGCTTAGTATGAAGGAAATTGCATCTCCGAGACATAGGGTTATCAAGGGACAAATTAGTATTTATGGTTTTAAGAGTTTGAATATGAGGGGGTCAAAGTTATCCTCTACGCCTCAAGCTCTTTCCTTAGTTGTGGGATCGACTAAGCTCTTGTATTATGTTGATCAGGCTTGGAATTTCAAATCCTCTTTGCTTGTCAATTTTTTTTCATGATGATTAAAAGATTTTAGCACCTTTCATTTTACATTTTATGAGAATTCATAAACTGTCATTTCATAAAGTGTTATTTGCTATTTTTTTGATCTACAATAGTGTCAAGAGAGGATCAAGGAGCGATGAAGGATGAAGGCGATGCACCCAGGTTAATTCAATGTGTAACTCCATAAATGACATACAGTCATAGCCCATGTCTACAAAGAATTTAACACAAAACAACTTTGCAATATGTTGTTTCCAAATCAAAGATTACCATAGCATATCAATTTAGTTAATTTGATTGAGTAGAAAACCAAAGAAAATATTAAGAAAATTAGGTGTAAAATTGTTATAGTATAGGGTACCATAAATGACATGCATGCATAGCCCATGTATACAATGCATTTAACATAAAACAACCTTGCGATCTGTAGGTTCCAGATTAAGGATCAACCACAGTACATCAATTCTGTTAATATGATTATGAAAAAAATCAAAGTAAAAATTAATAAAATTAAGTGGAACAATTAATTTTGATAAATGATTTAAAGATTTAACTATCAAATTGAAGATTAAATTATTTTTGTTCACTTATGACGCTTCAATTTTTTTATTAACAATCAAATACATTTAAAAAAAAAAATGTTCTATGGAATATCAAATGACATTCCAAAGCTTGGTATGGGATATACTCCCTAGAAACATAACATCCATACCAAGGAGAGGCACGAGCTATAGCTGCCATAGAAGATTGGCAAATTCAATAACCCTTATTATACATTAATGGAATAGATAAATGAAGCTACTAGAACCAAGTGTACATATATGGCCTTTTGAAATGACCCAACTCAAACCCTAATTTTAGAACTTAGCTTTGGTTGAAGAGATATAGCTTCGGGTTGAACCACAATATCTTTAAAAAGCTTAAATAATGGCAAAATCATAACTTGTTGGAACTGCACTAGAACATTTAAGATATATTAAAAGTAGTATAGGCTAACTGGAGCAGATGGGAAAGAAATAATAACTGGAATACTTAAATATAAAGTGTATTCAAGCATTTTTCAAGCAATATAGTTAGCTAGAAGGTACCCATAGTAGCAAATCCGAATGCCCATCAGAGCAACCTTTACTGGTTGAAGCATACCACCAATCTCATTCAATGTTCTAGCTTACTCAAAGCATAATGATTTATGAATATGAATTCAAGCAAGCTTCATCTCTAGGAGAGGGGGAATATTAGTGAGCTTACGAGTGATAGAAATATGTACTCGAGTCTATAGGGATCGATCTTTCTATCGCTCTTGGTAGGAGGTGGGATAATCAAGTCATTATCAGGATCCAAATATAGGTGGATAGTTAGAATTTGATGGCTTGATAATCAGACAACCTCACTATGGGGCAAGGCTTATCATTCGAAATTTCAATTAGTCATAGCTTTTCTCCCATCCTAGATTTTTGAATCATATTTTACTTCCACCCTTCATAGGATCGACTTTCTCTCTCGATACCAGAAGCATAATAGGGAGAATGGGTTTAAACTGACATAAAACCTGCAAAATTTGTGAGGAAATAAATAACTATTTCACAAAATTCATGATTCTAACTAATTCAATTCAAATCTCCAAGCTTACTTGATGATCCATTGCCATCGATGTGTCATCGAATCACCTGAGTGGAGGAGAAAACCGAACAGTAAGTAAAACCCTTGGAAGTTAATGAGCGGAGTAGACCCGACATTGAGTTACACCCTTTGAACTAAACAAAGCAGATCAAATTGAGAGTCCACCGGAGCAGAGTAGGCTCAACACTGAGTAAAACCGACCCCGAGAAGTTAAGGGAGTAGAGCAGACCCAACACTAAATAAAACTTGAAGGAGCAAAGCCATCGAAGCAAAGCAGACCCAACATTACATAGAGTAGGATTATGGCCCAAGGCCCATGAGAAATTGAGAATGAGAAATTCAAATGCAAATGAACTGTACGCAGACGAGTCTGGGATAATGGGACAAATTAAAACACAATTTCATTTACGCTCATTAATTTCTTCAATGAACATGTCGTGATGCGACACCGCCCTTGCCCAGCCATGTGAATCTCATTTAATCCTTTAGGAACATCTAGCGACGCGACACCTTCTTACCCAACCGCAAGTATAGCCTATACAATATAACTATAGCCTGTAAGTACCTACTAGGAGCTTGACGGGTACCCTACCCAGTTTCATGTCAATTTGACAGGTTCACCAATTTGATGCAAGTTATTGTTGACGTGTGGATTTCTTATTCTCCAGTCAAATTAGGGTTCACAAAAAAATACGTGCTACAGTCTGTCAAATTCCAAGCCTGATGTTGATCAAATCATCGATCATCACATCCTCTATAAATAAGCACAATATTTTTTACATGCTTTTGTCATGCATTAAAGCTTGAACACTTTTTGGAACTAGTAGGAGTTTGGGATTTCGTGCATATTTTTTGAGAAGTCTCTCGAAACTTGACATGATGGTTGACTTGCTACCTCACTTTACATTGACGATCACTCATATGTTGAGATAGTAGATGTTCATGCCCAAATTGGGGTAATCAACACAATCATGTTGGGGAATACCTCATTTGGTTGTTGATACGCTTAGGCATCATGATGGTTGTATTTTATCGTATTCATATGCATAAATAGATTGGTGGTATGTCCAATTTTTTTCTTTTATTAGCCACCAAATGATAGAGGTAAATGCATTCATAGTCTTTATAGTTAATATAATTAAATCTCCATCATATTTATTATGTATCCATGTATGTAGAAATATTATTTAGTCCTAGAGTATGACATAAAACTCCTTCTGCTTGACTAAGAACTCATCTTTCTTGGACGAAGGAAATAGGTTAAAGGCCCAAGACCCAGAGACATCTGGAAGGAGTGAAAGTCTGCCCCCATATGGACCACCAACATGTTATTCAATATGGCGTGGTTTTCCTTGAATAAGAATGACGAGTCAACCTCCATTTGAAGATAACATCCAATGATGGTTGTCCCCATTGTTGGTTGACAATCGATTTATGATAGGTTTTCCCACTATGTCAAAAATGTAGAAATTTTATTAAATATTTTTTGTTGATTGCTTTGTAGATGTTGGTCCAATAGAGGATGAGGCACCCCCATAAGAGCCAGAAAATCCAAACTTTATCGATGGTCATTGAGCACTTAAGAGGCATTGAAGAAAACAAGATATGCAAAAAAAAAATAACTATAAGTAAAAAATGCATATAATCCATATAATAAAACTAGTAATATATACATAAAGAGGAAAATATATAAAAAAAAGGTAATAAGTCTCAAGCGATGTCCATGGGAATAGTCAAACTAGCAATAGGATTGAAATAAATACTAGTGATGGAACCACCAACATCAACATCATCACCACCACTACCTCCCTCATCATGACCACCCTTAGTAAGATATCTCCATTCTTGTTGAGCTCAATTCCAACCATGCGACGCAACCCACACCTCAATTCCCTCTTTGTGTATATATTATTAGTTTTATTATATGGATTAAATGCATTTTTTACTTATAGTTTTATTTTTTGCATATCTTGTTTTTCATATGTTATTTATCATATTTAATTCACAAGGGATACCTCACTCAGTTGGAGGGTGTCATCTACAAATTGGAAGTGATGTAAAGCTTTGGAACCTCTAATTATTCAAACTTCAAGAAGAGTACCATCATGTCTATCTCTTTTATAATGCTCCTTTTAGAGCTCCAATCATGAGAATATATAGGAATAGGGAGAAAGGGTATCTCTACCAAATCTCTCTAGATGATTTAAAATTTTTAGTAGGATGGCCATTGACTAGGGGCCAAATCGAGTCTATAATTCTTTGAAGAAACCAAAATTTTTTAGAACTTCAAAGAGAAAGAAACATTGAAATTGGTAAAAAAAAAAGCCTTATCAAGATTGATTAACACACCCCTTTCCCTTGAGCTTTTACTATTGTTAATGGCTTCCCGTACCATTATAATATTTTATACTCTCTCTTTATCTTCAACAAATTCTCCCAACTCTTTTGAAATTGATACCCCCTTATGCTTATTGAGTTGAGTAGCAATGATTTTAATTAAAATTTTGTAAGAGATATTGAATGTGAAATTAGTAGAAACCTTTCAAATTCTATGGGGTTTGTTTCTTTTGAAAGGAGTGCAAGAATTCAATGTTTATTGTGCCTCATATTCTCTATTTGACTCTTCAATTAATGATAAACTACAATATATAATTTTGTGTGACCAACCATGTATGCATGTAGATGTGGGTTGAGTAACTATTAGGGATTGAGGATTTATTTGTTTCCATGCTCCTAAATATTTCCCATCCTTCCTTTGGTATATTACCAACAACTATGCATTTTCCTCTCATGTGATTAGGCAAGGGGTATTTTCTAGAAGATTTGTCATTACTTATGTTCTTGAGGTACTCTTGTGTGTACAATTTTCCAAATTGGTGTCTAGTTATTAGGGTAATTTCCTTTGCATTATCTATTCTAGATCCATACTGTTATCCTCATTTTGTGGGATAACTAAGGAGATGATATCTCGAGGCCCTCAGGTTGCAGATATGGAGTGCCGAGAGACCACATGGCTAGCAGTGTCCACTTGCACATATGGAAGCTTGCTTTATCACCGCAGTTTGGATCCATCGTCAGCGCATCCAACGCACCAACTAGCTTCTAGAAGGCACATGAGTCAGGTATTGTGGCAAGTAATCACCATAATATTTGAGGCATTTAAGCATGTTGTATTGAAGTTACTTTTGATTATAGAACGTCGGCTTGGACATTATGATTTTGACCCTGTTTCACCTTGGTTAATGTGATCAATTTCCTAGTAAATGGCCAACTTTTGGGGAAGGGATGCAACTGGGGGTCCCTTGAGGGTTTATCATACCATTCCCGACCATACTTATCACTTTTGGCTCAATGTGTTCCCATCACATTGTTCTCTTCTAGGCCGTTTGACTTTAGTGACCTAAGAAGGGCATGTACCTCATTTCATGGGAAGAAGGGGTTGAAGGCTCAAGGGGATGGTTGTTGGCAAAAGATAAAACCCTAAAATATAAACCTTCTAAATGCTCGCCAGACAGGTCTTAAGAACGATGAACTAATTCTCTTAAAAGAATTGAAGGCCCACAAAAGATAAAACACATGATAAATATCTCACTTGAATGAAAGACTAACACTAGTGCATTATAACACTTTGATGGTTACTCCTATGGCACTTTGTGGACCTCTTCTTTCAAGTGAAACTGTGTTATTGCCCCCCCAAGTTAATTGATTCACTATTGGGAGTGCACACGTGTTTGGATCATTAAATAATTAATAAATGGCATCAAGTGGGCTTGGAAAAAAGTTGCATTGAGAATGAAGGTGCAACACACCCTCTACAAAGGAACCCATAAATGAGATAATACGAACCCTTGTATGTCATGAAAATCATTGACCTATGAAGTCTAACCCCCTATACACCTCATTATCCACTGCATGACCTTGAAAGGGGCATCCCTTACTTGAGGCTTTTGGTCTACCCAATAAGACTTTTATGACACCCCTCCCATACCTAAACTTGGTCAATTGCATAAGGTCTTTGAACACTTCTTTAATTTGACGAGGTAGTTTAATGCACATGTTTAGGTGCCTTGTTTATTATATGTGGTTTTCACTTTGCATGATATTTTGACTTGAGATCCTTGGAGGGCGTACCCATTTGTTTTGCAGGACCTTATTTGGTGGACAGTTTTGGAGGAACAAGCTTAACTTGAGCTTCCATGGGGCTTGAATCCCACAGGTTGGATGCCAAGGGCCCACATGCTGAATCACGATGACTTGCCTTTGGAGGCCTAGAAAACACTTTGGATGACCTTCGCATGCCCTCACAAGTCAAACGACTTGCTTTGGAGGCGAAAAACATCACCTTAAGGGGCTTGACGTCATGCTTGAGGGGGATTTGAGTGGTGATGAGAACATATGGCACATTTTGAAGGAAGGAGGCTTTGAACCATAAGGAAAAAGATTAGATGAATGACATGTGGCCTTTCACTACTACATATGGGTGAATTATTCCACGAAAATTTTCCACACTTCCACTAGTTTCATCATTTTTTTAAAGAGGGCGGGATTTTCGTGGATATTTCCACACACGTTCGTCGCAATATCGACGAAAATATTAATTTAACCAAGTCAGGATGTTCGTCGCTATAGCGACGATCTTTCGTGGCAATAACGACGAAAATTTTACCTATCTCATTGGTCGATGATAACAGCTAGTTGACTATTTTATCTATATATATGTGACTTTAAGAGACTTTGCGACACAATTTCTATAGTTGTGACACTGTTCTTGGCTTTTGTTTGAGCTGTTTATTTTTTCCGTCACCCACCAGTTGAACAAATCCAATTCTCGATATACATAGCTTGGATTTTGAACTTGCAAGGTTAGTATGTTATTTTTTATTGATGTACTCATTTAACTTGTAATTTTTTTGTTCAAATGTCCAAATTGCATTTAGCTTGTTTTTTCCTTGATAATATAATATGTGTGTACCATATTTCATGTCTTTGATTTTTGGATCTAGTTGGTATATTCTATGGAAAAGGGTATGTGGATTCCATAATATTCTAGGTTTATGGAATCCACATATCTTTTTCCCTTCAATTGTAGCTATAATCTCTCTCTCTTTTCATTGATAAAGATATGGAATTGCTCTTGAAACTCAACCCTAATCGATGAAATGATAGTAATTGATTGCTATATTCCCTGCTTTAGCAGGGACTAATAAGATAAATAAACACTAACCCTAAACTTATGTTAGGTGTATATGTTGTTATTATATAAAGAAAACATTTGTACATATATGACCTTATTATAAAGATGTTATATATGTCGTCATGATGTTGATCCTCTACACATATGATCACCTTATTATAAAGATGTTGACCTTATTATAAAGATTTAGGTCACTGTAAATAAATATATCATAATTGAAAGGAGTAGCCAAAATATAAAAAATTGACAACTTAATGTTTGGTATGGTGTAGGTAAGACAATTACTTGTCAGGACAAGGATTTGTCACAATGAATGAAAATGACAGGAAGCTTGCTCAGTTAAGAGCGGAATTAGAGGCGAGGGGTGATG
>JASDQU011103083.1:10089-22057 GCA_032191745.1 Picea mariana
TCACTATTTTATGTTCAGTCAGTTAACTGAAGACTAAGTTAACTCAACTAGGTGGCAGTTCACTCCCGTAACTGCCTAAGAGACTAGAATAGGTGGCAGTTCACTCCTGTAAATATTGGTGTGTGTCCAGATCACTCTAGACCACCACTATGGCGACTTGGTTCACCTCGAGTCGAACTCATTGAGTTATACAGAGTATATCATGTGTAAATTATTCATTATTCACAACGGTTAATGAGAATTCTTTCTATTCTTTCTCTCCTTCTTCTTCCTTTTCCAATTATCTCTGCAAATGTGTGTATCATTGTTTAGCTAGATCTATTCTGTGTAGGCTCAACACATTTACACTCAAATACATTATGCTAATATGAAAGCCAAGTTTGGAAGGAATGATAGGACATCCTATTGGGCTAATACTCATTGGATGTGGGATGTTTCTGAGAGAATTCAAATCTAGGCCATGTGAGTGGATGAGGTGGTAGATGATGTCTGGGCAAGGGGTGCAGTGATAGAAGGGAAATGTATGGCTTACCTGTGGGTGCCTCTGAAGAGGGTGATCTGCACCTGTCATAGATGCAAATGTTTCCAAGCCCATTCATTCCTTTTATCATTTATTCTTATTGCTTTTTCTTTCAAGAGGCTAGTTAGGGGACACTTCCCTGACATGGTGACCATTGTTGGCAATGTTACCCACAAGAATTTCACAGAAATGAGAAGGTTGGCTCGTGATGAGACCCCCTTTCTCTTGGATATGCCACTAAGAGCCACTACCCTGGCATGGTGACTAGTTGTTGGTAGTGGCATACCGCTAGATTCCCATGGACCTAATAGGATGGCTCATGATGAGACCCCCTATCCTATAACTACGTCTTGTTTTATTGGTTTTTTATGGGTCCCTCTGTTTCTTGCTGAGAATCCTTTTATTGCTTTCTCAGGGATCCCTGGGTGAAGCATCTCAAGGTTTCATTCTTTTGGATTTTATCTTTTTCCATCTACTTTTACCCTCTGTGCCTTTAGCCCCTTCTTCCCACAAGGTAAGGTATAACCCTTAGATATTTGGCCAACCCAATGCTCGGACAAGTGTAATGGGATGGATGAGCGGGAAAAAGATGAAAAGTGGTAAGTATGGCGGGAGTGGACGATGGCCTTTTATGAATCCCCCCAGTGGAAACTCAAACCCTATGGGTACCATCTTACTAGGACATCATGTCATTCCCCCTGGGTGTGGTCAAGTGGAAAAGCATAAGGTCCAAGCACATGTTAGGAGAAAAAAGAATTAAATGCACATAAATGCACATATTCAAAGCTTTTGAGGATCAGAGTGACACATATCATGATACCCAGAATCATTACCTCATGGAGCAAGACCCATCTCTGCTGCAAGACTAGGTCGAAGTAATGAATTTTGTTGCTGTTGACAAAGTGGAGGCTCTAAAGAATGAAAGGATGGGCCCTCCAGGGCCATGCTCAAGTCGATTTGGCTCTTGGTATTCCATGTTTAGGACCTGTGGGCCTCAAGACATAATATCCTTAGTTATCCCTAGGTTAGGGGATAACATTAACCACATAGGCTTACCCAGATAAATGGCCCAATTAGACCTTTCTATGTTGAAATGGAAAGACCTACAATTATGGAATCATTTCCATATGAAAACTAAGATGTTTCATTATGATATCTAATCTAAACTAATGAATGTAAAATGAAAAAAATGTAAATGAATATGGGGTGAATGTGGGGAATGAAATACAATAAATGAAATATGTGAAATGCAAATAACTAAATCCTAATGAAAGGGGAAAAGAACAAGATCTAGATATGCAACTTATATCAGGGAAAATAGTCAATGATTGTTAAGAAATGAACTTGAATTAGACCTTCCTAACTCCCTTACAAAGTAAAACAATCCAATTACTAAGAATATCTCCCTATCACAAAACAAGTTAGTAACCAAGATGATATGAAACACAATTAGACATATAGAAAGAGGGAGAACAATCCACCATCTATAGTACATGTATAATCATATATTTTGAGCAATTGAGAATAGTCCTAGGTAACCGAGAAGCTTCCTATTCGTATCAAGTGTTAACAAGCATAAGATAAGTGAGAGTAACATCATAACACTAGAATGCTCATGTCCACAAGCACTAAGAGACTTGAGAAATGAGAGAAGTGTCCTAAGACCAAACAAAGTCTATGATAGTCTAAACCCACTAACTAACAATAGTCCCTTGATTACCATAGGAAGATATCTTACAATGCCAAAAATACAACCCTTCGTTTGAATGCAACAATATTGTTTATAAGTTTAGTTTGTGTCTCTTTGCCTTTAAATTATTGACTCTTCAACTACCCTAGATGACTTGGGATTCTCAATCCCTACAAAATTTGTCTTATTCTCACTTTGATTATTTAATTGGTTTTTGAGAATAGACCTTAATTAAAGAAATACAAAATTATAATATTCTACTCACTCATGTGAAACTTTAGAAAATAACACTAGTTCAAGATAATCCCTCCCATCTCCTATATATCTACTTCCTTTCCCTTTCTTCAATGCATTCAACACATTGATTCTTGAGTGTGTCTTCATTTGCATTTTGTTGGAATCGTGTTGTATTCACATTCATTTCTCAACTAGGGGTGTTTCTTGTCGCTCTCTTTACTTCATTCACCTTTAGGCGTGGAGCCTTCTTGACACACGACTGTTCTTTTACATCAGGAAATGAACTTTGCGTCCCTCATTGTTTTCTTATATTTTTGGAATTCCTTCTTTCTTCTCACACCTAAGTGAAGTTGCATAGACACTTTAATACTATGTTCATTCTCCAACTTCACTCATGAACTTTGTTTCTTCATTTAGTTTTTTTCACATGAAATATTTGTAAGTAAATGACACAAGATCATGCCTAGATTACGATTATTCTAAGACATATGATAATATATTACCTAGGCAACTTGATAATTTGTTAAACATAGCATAACAATAAGACAATAATAACTAGTTTAATAAGGGAAATGCATGCTTTTTTAAACTGAAAAGAATTCAATAACAAAGATAGATTGATGAATAAAAGAATGTGTGATTTCTTAGGCTCCTATGAATGCACATTGTCATCCTAGCATCTTCCATTCACTCATGGTGATCCGGCTTGTATAGGGAGCCAATTGAAACATAGACAAAAATATAATAGAGAGCACAATAATATAGTGAAATCCAACTTTTATTAATGATAAAATAGTGGAATATTGTAGAACACAATGTAAGATCCCCAACCAAATTTGATATAAAAATCAGGTCTATGTGGTTAAGATCTTTTGTTAAACACTTTGATGGTATGTTCAATTTCCCTAAGAAAATGTTTTCTTTTTGCTGTCCTGACTTTGATGAGGTTTTCTGATGTGTTAGCATGTTATTTGAAATAATTTCTACCTCCTTATAACTCCCTAATTGTGGGATGCTATATATAATTGATGACTGCTATGTTTTATGTGTGTTTGTTGATTGAAACATTTTGTCAAACACTTTATGTGAAATGGATGTAACATTCATTTAAATGTATTTTCTGATGTATTTCAGCCCATATTTATTCATGTAATACACAAGGAAAACACATGCAGTGATAACCAAATAAATCAGAAACCAATAGCTATTAAAAACCATAAGATAGTACCTCGAAGCCTTGCTTTATTTAATATGCATTTGGCTGTCCAACATACAGTGATTTCCAGATCTGAAATGTATTTGCTACACCTAATATATGGCTGGAAAATACATACAAAACACAGCCAAGGGAAAGCAAAGAATCTCCCAATAGAAACCCTCTAACAATTGCTCCAAAAATATGTAATTTCTTCGACGAAGGATGGCCCCAATGGAAAGATATGCGCTCCACTTGATATGAATTCTCCCTGGCTTAAGATGAGGCTTGATCCACCAATGAAATGGACAATCTCCTCACAAATAATTTTCCCAATAGGTGTAGAACCCAACCACAGATCAATATGCAAGATCTGATGCAAATAGAAGAAACCCTTGACTAAGGGTGCACCCTTCTTGCCCAGTAATTAACCCTACCATAAGAAAATCGTGCCTAATGAGATTGGCACTCTTACCTAATATGATTCGCCTTTCCAAGGAGAAATGTACCCAATTTATGGCACAATCGATCTCTAAGACAAAACCCACAAAAATCCTCCAAGTGCCAAGAGACACATCCTTCTTCACTGCATGAAGGAATAAATCCAACCGCAAAAAAACTTGCATAAATCCTCTAGCAGTACACCCCTCCTCAAAGATAATAGATGAAGTAGATATGAACTAAATAGAATGACGAGTATGGAATCTTTCACCATCTTGGCCAAGCTTGGATCAGGAACAGAGGAATATTTCACCTCCTTGCTGATCTCTAGGGTTTGTTCACTTAAAACCCTCAAAACACTCAAGGTGCTAGAGCTCAAAGATACAAGTGAAATGATGATGAACATAATGAGAGAATATAAGCCTCTATCTCTCTTTTATACCCCTTTTCACCTTTTTCCCCTCAAGTGACTTTTAATTCATCTTTAATATTTTCTCATTAAATCACTTTATTAATTTAATGAACTGTTTTACTCCAAAAAGTGATCAATTCGCCTTTATGACTTCTTCGGTCACTAAAAACCATTTTTCACCATCATATCTTCTAGATATTTTCGCCTCATTTCCAACGAGCTATTACACTATGGTATTTCTCCAAGAAACAAGCTCCAAATAGTACCTTAAGTGTAATTAATTAAAATATGCTCAATAATAACCCAAAAATATGGAAATCGTCAGAATGCCATAGAACCAAGAGTGAACTGTGTAGAAATGATCCTAATGGTGAAATATGGTGAATGGGATAGGCCGGGCCCCACATAAATCCTCCAAATTTCCCAATCTCATTGTTATCCATATTTTACTCCTCTGGTCAAGCTGACATAAACTCATAAGTTTGTCTCTGAATGCAAGGCCGTGGAATCCAAAAATGGGAGCATTACATACAAATTGGTTAGAATGGTGGTATCTTATCTCTGGAGAGAGAGAGAGAGAGAGAGAGAGAGAGAGAGAGAGAGATTTCGGCTATTCTCATTTGAAAAAGATCACACAAGAGGTCGAAATAATGGCCTTTTAATATAAAGCAAGAACCCTAATCCTAGGAGGTGAAGCACCAAAAGGTGTTCTTGGGGCTCAAGGTGGTTAGTTGCTACATCAACTTCCTGGAGGCGCAACTTTCACATACAATATCTGTTTGGTGAACATAGTAGCTCATTGGAAATATCTAACTTAGTAATACAATATTGTTTCATGGATGGGGTGCATTAAACACTAACCTAAGCCCTTTAATTTCCCAAAAAACATCATTTAGGGCCTCAAAATGGCCGAAGATGTTTAGGACCTAGAAAATCATAAAAAATCATAACAAAATTGCCAAGATGGAGAACCATGTTGAGTCAGTGGAAGAGGTGGGTGGCCATCGATATCCACCTAGATCAATCCCCCCCCTTAGGAATCAATGGTCTCCATTGCGTCAAGTTCCCATAGGATATGGGGTAACTTTCGTTGAGTCTGAATCTTGGTGAACCATTTTCCTTGTTGAAGAAGCAATTTTTCTTTGGAAACCTGATAGAGTTGTATATGATGCTAGAAGGTTCCCTTCATCTTGGTGTCCATGATATGATCCAATGTAGCTTGCTAAAGGCAATCATGATTGAGTTTTGTAGGGGACAATTGTTGAACCACCTTTGACGTGATACATATGGTCGAAGCAGCTTCACACTAAATACCGGATGCAATCCAAGGAAAGGAGGAATACTCAATTCAAAATATTTTTTCAACCACAACCTTTGTGATGATGTAAGGCCCATATCATAGTGGTTTGAGCTCCCTTTGGGGGCCCTTGAGGCACTCTTTCTACAAATGCAACCATACCTTGTGACCAATTTGAAACTTGTGTGGAACCTGATGATGGTCACGTTGCTGCTTGTACTTGGCATTGGCCTTATACAAGATATCATGAACATTTTGTTCGAGGTGTTGAATCCGATCAACAAATTTAGTTTCTTTATCTACCTTGGTCTGAGTGTGGGAGGACTTTGTCGGTGAAGATGGAATGCTTAGTGGGGGTAATGGCTAGAACCCCAAGTAGACTTGAAAAGAGATGTGGCTAATAGAGTTGTGGAGGGATATGTTATAGTTATGTTGAACATATTGAAGGCTCTTATCCCATGTACATGGATGCTTGGAGTTGTAACTGCACAGGATATGCACAATCACCTTGTTCACCACTTCTGTTTTCCCATCTATTTGGGGGTGAAAGGCAATGAATTTGGTGAAATTGGTGTCCATCAAAGACCATAGGCTGGACCAAAATGTACCGAGCAACTTACTATACCTCTTTGAAATAATGGTCCATGGTGTCCCAAAATAAGCCCAAACATTCTAAAAAAAGAGCCAAGCAATGGCCTTAACTATGATACTCTTTTTACATGGTGCCAAAATGACCATCTTAGAGAACTGATCGAAAACCACAAAAACACAATTGTGACCATGTTGGGTGGAGGGAAAAACTGACATGATCCATGGAGACTGACTCCCAGGGCTTGTCTGGGGTAGGGAGAGGAGTGTACAACCCTTTCTTTTTGATGGATTCTTTAGCTATGACACATGTAGTGCACAACCAAATATATTGGTTGACATCTTGTTGAAGCTTTAACCGGTAGAAATACTTTTGAAATATTGTGACTATCCTCTCCACATCAAATTTCCTTGCCACCCAACTGTAATGTGCCTCTCAAATTATCTTTTCATTATTTCTTGAAGGAACACAAAGATGTCCCATATAGAACAAGAGTGCTTCCTAAAGGTGGAAGTATAGGACTTATTTTTCTGCACTCAATGTCTAATAAGTAGTAGTAAATTCAATTATTTTTGTATAATTGTGGCCAACCTAAGGTCTCATGTCCATAGGAGTTAAGAACTAGGTTTTCTCCAAAATTGGGGGCCGACTGAGGAAGTTTGCAACACAATTAGTGTTTCCCTTCTTGTACTTAATGTTTAAGTGGTCCAAATTGTTGCAGGTATATGGACCACTTTTGATGGTAGTCATTCTGTAACTTTCCTTATGTATACATGAATTGCAGAGGATTGTGATCAATTTGGATGATCGTTTTCTTTTCCAGAATATAATACTTCCATTGTCGACATTCCTGCACAATGGAGTACACTTCCTTTTCATAGGTGGGATATCTAAAAACAACATCAGATAGAATTTCACCGTGATATGCCATTGAATGTCCCTACTAAGTGAGGATTTCACCGATAGCATAGTTTCAATCTCAAATAGTTGTTGCAAGGATAACAACGTGAGGATTGGTGTGGAGCAGAGGCGGTGTTTCAAATCCTGAAATGAATCTTTGTATGATTTAGACCAGGAAAACTTGGCTTTAGCTCCACCCTTGGTCATTTGACTTAAGGGCCAAGCAATATGAGAGAATATCAACATGAACCTATGGTAGAACTTGGCAAGGCCCAAGTAGCTGCAGAGCTCTATCAGAGTCATCGAGTTTAGAAAATCATGAATGACTTGGATCTTGGCTGGGTACACATGCAAACCATGTTCATCCACGATGTTGAATTGTTTTCACGTTGAATGAGCATTTCTCTAGATTGGCGTATAACTTTTGTTTCCACAATGTGCTTAGGACCCGCTGAATGTGCTGCCCAGGTTCGACTACAGACGATGATGTCATCCAAATATACAAACACAAAATAGTTTGCAAATGACCATAAGATATCATCCATCATCCTCATGAATGTCCTTGGAGCATTAATCACGCCAAAAGGCATGACCAACCACTCAAAAAGGCCTTCTTTAGATTTGAAGGCTATCTTGCATACATTAGTTGGTTTTACTAGAACTTCGTGGTAGATTGAATTCAAATAAATATTACTGAATAACTTGACAACCTTAAGTTGATCAAGAATATTTTCAATCTATGGGATTCAGTATCAGATCTTGATAGTGATTTTGTTCAAGGTTCTATAATCAATATAGAGTCACCATGTTCCATCCTTCTTCTACATCAACACAATTGGGATCCCACATGTGAGGATCTCGTTTGAATCTGTCCCTTTCAGATGAGCTCATGAATTTGATGCTTTATTTCCCCATTCTTTAGAAGGGAGCATCTATATATTGGACCATTAGGTACGGGAGTACCAAAGATCAAGTCAATGGGATGTTTGACCTGACAGTGTAGAGGCACCCCTCTAGGTGAGGTGAAGATGTCTTTGTATTCCACCACCGCCTTGTCCACCTGCTTCTGTTGTGCAGAGAAAACCTGTGCTGAAACTGTGGTGGTCGTTGCTGGAAAACATTTAAAATTATAAGCTTGAAGCTTCACCCTACCCTTTTTACTCTATTTCAGAGTCGGTTTACAAATGATAAATTAATTTCATTTCTTTTATCCTTAAGCTGCGCACTAGGTCCATCGTCGATTAAGCTCCCCCGTTGATCAAACGATTCCTTTTTTTCCTAAGTTTTTGGAGCCGGTCGATTATTAAAGGAAAAAGCCACAAGATACTACTTCGGAATTTCGTACTTTGGAGTTTCGTGCTTCGGGCGTTTCTCCATGTCGCAACTTCAAAGTCCTGATACCCGAAAGGTGTTCAAAAAATCCTAGTCACTGTACACGTATACCTTCCTAAGATTTGACACATCATTATGGGTAGTGGCCTGGCGAAATTTTAATAAAGTTAATTTGTCGATGCATGAAACAGTAAATACCTAAAAGCTAAACCCCAATTGATAGTTAAATAATAACTTCATGCATTTGGAGTTCGGATATTCTCCATTCATCATACTCTAGATTCACAAAGTCTGAACTCCCGAAGTACCTTAAACACTAAGCAGGGTTAATTAAATTTAAAGACAATTATCCAATGATCAACCACTTCACAATTTCGAGTTTCAGGAATCCTACCTCGAAGCTATCATCAAATATCCCAAAGTCTGAAAACCCGAAAAGACTTAAAGTAGATATGGTTTATTAATGGGTTAAATATGATTATCTTGCGATTAACTTTTCGCTAAATCGTAGTTCGGGTAATTTCAAATTTTATTCATCTCACCTCCCAATCGCGAACCACTAAATATTAATGGCATTAATAACGACTCTATGACAATGATTTCAAATAAGATCGCAGATCACTGCCTCGATCTTTTCGTTAAGGAAAATGAATGCATCGTCAGTAAAGGTATTCGTAAATCAATACACTTAAGGTGAATAAAGATATTGGATTTTGAATTCTAATAGCAATCTCATAGAACAACAAGTTTTAGCAAGCTAAGAAGTTTACTCATTTCCCTATAACAGGTAACACAGTTTTGAGCTTGTAATATCATGGCGCCGCGAAAAATGGCTAAAGCAGATGGTGAGAGCGTGAACCTGAACACATAAGTCCTCTCGGATACTTCATCGAGAGCTATAGATACCGTGAAAACATGGACGCAGGTATTTCATGTTCTGTAATACGAGTTGATAAACTGCCCAAAGGATTCGGGGGACGAGGTGACCGAAACCCATGTGACGAAGCTCAGGGATATAGCGCAATCAGTGCTGCACAAAATAGCCACGTGACCAAGCCTTGTGCCGTACAATGACATGATAGGCTGGGATCTGGAGAATGTGGACATTGCAACCAGGAGCATCTGCAATTGACAAAAAGTGGCTATCGGGTCTTTTCGACCAGAGCATATACGGGTAATGTATAAATTATCCCCAGTTTTCAAATACAGTTACAATGCCACTTTCCTAATGGAGTTCGACAAAGTAGAATGCACGCAATATGGAAAGAACTACCCTGACTTGATCAAGGACTGGTGGGGACACCCTAAGAAATTCAGAGCAGACACCCATGGTATATATACCACAACAACATTAGACACACATATGATCTATGTGGCTATGATGTTGTGTATAATTTTCGAGAGGAAGGACTCTGCTCATTTCTTATTGCCATGGGTACCAATTGTGCATGAATTAGAAGAAGGTTTTTCTTTCGACTGGGCCAATATGTTGTCAGACAATTTGGCCAAGGAGATCATAGATTATCAGTCGTTGAAGGCCAAAGGGAAACCTGCCCCTTTCTTCATGTCAGTATACATTATGGTTGCCATTTTTTTTATGATGCCATTCCCTTTGATGAGATGGAGCTGGACTCCGACCAACGTTGAGCCCATACATTTCTATCACCCCAAGATGTGGGAGGATAAAGAAAAATATTTCTTCTATGAAATATTCCACTATGTGGTGGTGCCGATGCATATTGCCCTCTACGGTTTCCTGCCTCCCAGGATTTCAGACAAGATCATGACCAACCTAGTGAAAATAGCAGACTGGTATATTGAGGAACATTTTTCCTACATCATGGTTTTTGGGCATTCAGTTCCCCCACATGCTTTACCAAAGTCTCTACCAGATCGACTGGTGTTCCGAGAGGTAGCATATGAAACTGTAACAGGGGAAATCAATAAATAATTAAAAGCAATGCAAAAAAAGGTATGGACAACCTTCCCTCTCCAAGTCGGTATGTTTTCATTGTTAGATTTCGGCCACTCGAAAGTGGAGACGACAACCCTAGAAGACATTAAGCTGGTTAATATTGAGTTCAAGAAGCATGATCTGCAGAAGATCGTGGAAAATCACTTGGCTCTGTACAATCTAAAGAAATATGAGCATGAAGCTTCCCCATAGGATGAAATATTTCGGGGAGTAAGGTCGTACCAGGAAGTGTTGATCAGAGTCCGAACTCTGGCTCTAGATCAATTAGTCAAGTTCTACAGTTTCCAAAGACACAGGAGAAATAGTTTTCCTAAAGTCTTACAGGGAGAAAACCAGACACCTCCATATACACAGGAATTTGCAGCTCAGGGTTTGGAGACATGGAGTTCCAACGAGCAGGATACTCGGGAGGACCCGAAGAAAACTGAAGTTTTGACACAGAAGGTGGATACTGCATTATCAAATCCACCAAGTGATCAAGGAAAGGCTCAATTTGAATCTCTGATAGAAAAGAGACAAGAGACAGCACCGTCCAAACCAAATAAAGCAGCTACCGACACAACATGGAAACAACCATCCACTAAGATAGGTAGCCCTATTATGTCTTTAACACCTTTACAGTCAAGCCAGGGGAATCCAAATGCCGAATTCATATTTATAGAGGACCTTACTTTGAATATTTCAGCTGAAGAAATGCCTCCTTCCGACTTCTTTTTCAGCAAGAAGAGGAGGGCTATAGTTAAAAGGGAAACACATCAAAAGGATGGTGCAATAGTAAAAGGGTAGAGGATGTTGTATGATGGACAAGGCTTGGATGATGTAGATTTTTCTAGGGAAATGGCAGGCTCATTAGGTGCCTTTGCCACGGCCAATCAATACTCAGTAGAAAATCTAGCAGAGCAACTAAAATAGAGAGATCAGTTGGTAAGGCAGTTGCAAAGCCAGATGAAAACCACAGAATGAGAGATAAGAACAAAGATGAATAAGGATTTTGAACAGGTCAGAGCCAGTGACAGAAAACAGATTCAACAACTCAAAACTAGCCTTGATGAACTGCATAAAAATTCACAGGCTAATAGAGAAATGGCCATTCAACATGGAGAATTGATCAAAAAACTTCATGCCAAGATAGATTTAGCTGAAGTTACAACAGTGGAGATGGCAGCCTTCCAAGCTCAGGCACTGGAGGTACACGAAAGGATGGAATTATCCCATTAAGATCTGTTTACGAAAGTGGAAGTCGTTTACATTAAGGAGAGAAAATCCACTGCAACACGGGATAAGTTTCATGAGGCCATTTTAATAGCGGAAAAAGATGATGTAGCATAGGTCCCTCGATTGTCTCTTTCTGAGCAAACCCGAGGTGAGATAATATTGAAT
>JASDQU011103085.1:0-10591 GCA_032191745.1 Picea mariana
GACTGATTCTTCTCCCTGATACTATTACGAAGAGCCAGCCACCCCAAGACATGCCTTAAAGGGATATCAAGGCTTACAGGTGCCTTGACGTGTTGCAGCCATAGTTACCCAAGTTCAACTTTGAATTCGAATTCAGTATGATACGGAAATAATGTATGCACTCCCTCCTTAATATAAAAAGCGTCACGGGACGGATTAATCCTGGTTGCTTGATTGCAGAGAAGCTGAAGCTATATGTATTAAAAATTACATGTTGACCACACTGGAAAACCAACAGATATGTTTCCTTAATGACCAGATCTGTTGCCTTAGTGACCATAAGGAGCATGCATGCAACTTCAAAGTTGAAGTTGAAAAATCCGTAACTATCCAGATTGCCTTAAACTTGCATCAGACTGCACACAAAACACTAAACATAATGGCCATAATTGCCATCATGTACTTGCGGCTGCCAATGTTCCGGCAAAATCGCTATAAAAACCCGCATCCTGTGCTAGAAGATGCTCTCATCAGATGGTGGTTTGGATGAATGCCGTGAAGTGTTCGGCGAAGAAAAGAAATTTCTAGCAAGGTCTACCCTCTGCCACACTGGTATCATAATACACTATTATGAAGCAAAGTTGTTTCGAAAAACAAATTGTTTGCCTGATTACAAAATTCTTAGGTGTGATTGGGCCAAACCTGTCAACTACTCTGAACACCTTTGATCCACATTACTACAGAATCATTATGTTTCATTTCATTATCGGACTCATGTTCCTTGAAGTACATCATATTCAGTGCTTCCAAATGGACCATATGGAATTTCTCCTCTTTGTAAAAAAATCTTTCGAAATTTATATTTATTGTTAGGTTTTTTAGTCAGAAACTTATTTTTAGATAAGTGACTGTTCAAAATATCTTAAAACCGAAAGAAGTTATGTTTTTTTAGAAAATCTTTTAACAAAATTTATGTATGTAGTTGCAAAGGTTTATGGTTGAAGTTTTGTGCTCCATGCTGTTACCTATGTGTATCTATTATTTGTATGTCTTTTATATAAATCTCTGAGATTTTTTTTTCATCTTTTTATCTTGGTACTTTTCCTATTCCATTGTGCTACATAAGTGTTGCTCATGTGTTTTAGCTAATTTTTGTTAACTGGCAGGAAACATCTTTTTAGTATGATAAACAATTTACCTACTTTGCTTGAAGTGGTTACTGAGAGGGAGAAGGGAGATGAGGAGACTAATTCTGAAAATAGAGGAACCACATCTAAATCATATCCGAAGGTTAGGAGTTTTTTCCTCTGTGAGAATACAAATTTTTTTTTTTTTTTCATTTTGCTTTGGTAGGAAAGCTTGATTGTCATGACATGATTTTTATTTTTTGTTGTAGCCAATGGGAGATGGTAATTAAAAAATCCTGAATTATCTTCAACGGTAAAGGGAGAAGAGGAGGAAAAAACATACAAGAATGATGATGAAGAGGACAATGATAAAATTTGTGGAATTTGTGGGAAGACCTAATATCCTGATGAATTTTGGGTTTGGTGTGATACTTGTTACATGTGGTATCATGGCAAGTGTGTGAAAATTTCACAAGCTAAATCTAAAAATATAAACCAATACAAATGCCCTTTATGTAATAGAAGAAAGTTCACTAGTGAATAGTATCAGTAGTATTTAAGTTGCCTTACCAACCTTTGCACATGGAACGTTCTTTCCAGATTGCTATAACCATAGTTTGAAGTAACAAGTATTTTTCAAAATTTTGAGGTCATTGGTTAAATTTGACCACCTGAAACTATTGTTTGAAAGTATCAATGTTTTGATGCCTCTACAACATTGAACATGTATTCATGTATGCAAGATAAATTTTCCTTTCTCATTTCTCAACCTTCTTATTTTCATTTTTATTCCCAATTAATACCATGTAATGAAATAACATGAATGTGATAAACCCTGTATTTTCTAGAAAGAGGAAGGGTCATAGTTTATTTGTAACTGTACATTTGAAAATTTTCCATTATGCAATTCTTGTTATTGTTTAGTTCATTATCTAGTTTATTTAAGTTGGTTTTGTAAAGTATTTATTTTTTTAATTTTGTTTTGAAAGGGCCCTCCCTATTTGAAATATAATTCATGTGGATTCATCTCCTTCTTCATAAGACATACACCAATGAAGTATTCCTATTATCCATGTAGTCAATAATTTTATTGTCTACCATGTTGATGTGATGTTTAATTTTCCTCCATCTAATGTATTGTCTACCATGTTGAAGTCATGTTTAATTTTCCTCCATCTAATTATGGGTGTGTTTAGTGAAAAGTTCTCTTAGGAATGTGATTTTATTGCATTTTCATTGTATAATTCTTTTCCGGGAGTAGTTTGGAACAAATTGAATTTCTATACTCCCAAAATAGTTATTGAAGTTTCAAACAACTTGAATATGATATTTCAATTATATTTGGGTATAAGAATACTATGACCATAATTTTAAAGAGGTGATAATTTCTTATGTTCTATAGCTATGGATGAGAATGATATTGAATATTTCTCTAATTCTCATTCAAAATGATAAGACATAAGAGTGCATCATTCAAAACTATAATATGTTTTTAGAGCCACATTATAGAGGGACTATAACAATCAATAATTTACCGACTTCATATTAGTTTGTTGTTTGACTACAATTTTTTGCATACTTTCTAATGTTCGAACTACATAAGTAAAAGCATTATTTTTATTTTTTATATATGTCATGATCTGATTGTATGACAGATTTGAGTTCTTGTTTCCAGTTTCGCTATTCCTAATGAATTATATGTTTCCATATCCAAAGTTTTATCATGTACGATGCTTTTCTTAATTTGTACTATTCGTATTGAAATGTTTAGATATCCAAAGATTGTACTAATAGATTTGAGGTCTTATTGCACATGGATATTAAGTTTTCATATTACTTTGTCGTCTCACTCAAATTGTTTCTTAAATCTTTGCACAGGGTGATGCCCTTCGATGGTTCTCACAGTATTAAGTGTTTACCTAACAGGTCTCGCAGCTTTAAATGTTTATTGTACAGATGTCTTGCGATACAATTTCGTTCAATTTTCTTGATGGTGTTGTTTGCAGTGAAATCGTGCAATATTATTCTCCACCTACATCATTGGTTCAGTGGTTGATGATTGTTTGTTGGTTCGTTCCATGCTTCTTGTTTTTGTTTGATTCAACTTTGCAAAGCTGAGGTCCTGCAGTTGCAATTGGACCTATGTGTGGTTGTTCATTGGTTTGTTGTTCTTCAACTTTTTAAATTGTTGGACCTATTGTTGTGATTTTCAAGTTTTGGGGCTGAGCTCTTGTCATCCCTTGTTGATGGGCAAGTTTCTGTGCCATCATTTCGTTGCTGTTCCTTTTTTTCTACTTAGTTTTTTTCACCTTGGAGTAAAGATTTTTCAATGGTAGGAGTCCCCCGCTTGAAATTTTGTTGCAGAACATCTCTTTGTGTGGTCTTATTTTTTGTTCCTAGAAACCATATGTTTTCATATGCCAACTACCACATCCTAGATATTGTGCCATAGCTATTTCCAAAATTGCAATGCAAAGGGGTTTAGAAAATGAATTGGGACCTGTCACAAGGGGGAACCATCTGTCGGGGTTTAGTGATGGGGAAATCTTTTATTTTGTGGGTCAAAAAACTCCGTCCACCTGTTGCCTTTCATCTGTCCTTTCTATTTTGTAGAACATCTTATGCCTCTGAGAAGCTTGTAGGATGCACACCATGAAGATCTTCAAATCGATCATTGCGCTTAGTAAATTTATAGTGTTATTTATTTGCATTGTTCTTCTGTTTGGTTCATTCTTCAGTGTAGGTTTGTTTTCTTGTCATCTGTTCTGGTGACTAGGGGGAATTTAATTTAAAAAGAAGAAGGTTGAAGGATACATATCGGGATTGTTACATAGTTTTGCACTTGTAGTTTTCTATTTGTCTTTTTTTTTGTTTTCGTTTTATTTTTTCCCCCTCTCTTTGTTTTCATACAAATTGAAAATAGCTAAGAAATGACTTGAAAATGAAAATTTAAGAGATGAAACACGTAATATATGTTGAGTCGTATGAAATATATGCACTCCATTATACATGACAACATTGATGAGGTGTTGCATAGAAATGGGATTTTTAGATGTAGAAGATTGTCTTTTTGATGCATTTCAGGTTCTACTGCATTTCCATTATTCCTCGATTGAACTGCGCAACAGATTGATAGATTATTTTTTGGGATGTTTAAAAAATGGTGACATTGAGTCATTAGAGTCATATGAATACGATTTTCCATCTGATTTTCTTCGGTAGTTCCATGTAATACATGATGTCACTACGTATTTTTCAAAGATGTGGTTGTCTGCATCTCCAATTCTACCTGCACATGAGAGGGGACTTTGGGGAGATACATTTTGTATACAGTGGCTGTCTAAGTGGCTCAATATATCAATTGGAATATGGTCATTGACAAAAAAAACAAGATATCTACTATTCAACTAAATTGCATCTAGCAATCCGTATTGCATCTTGTTCCATGATGCCAATCTTGTCAGTGGTCATTATGAACCACTAATGTATAGAAAAATGTCCATATGCAAACTTGGAAGACCTCATATTTACTTGTCCCTCATTTTCAATGACCTTGAATCGTAGTGGAAACGAATTATGCATCACATAGGCCACCAAGCTTTGCAGATAGCAACACATGTTGTATCTAGCTATGGAGATAGTTTGTTCAATGCAATTTTTTGTTTGGTAGAAACAGAGTTCAATGTGCAGTCGCTGTGGATTTACACTGTATAGTCCTTTTGCAATGAAATTATAGGCAAGAACCAATAGACTTTCAGCTGCTTGCATCAACACCTTTAACCGTATCTCCTACAAAATATGTCAGCAATTGGAAATTGGGAAGAATACCTTGTAAGAATGGCTCTGCCATATGAAAAAGGAAATTTGGAGGGTGGAATATTCTTTTTTCAATGGCTATCTATCATATTCAGAGTAAATATCTAGGTCTGGTTGGCCCTGCCAAATGGAACAGTCCATTCCTAGTCTATTGATTCAAATTACGATCGAACAATTGACATCCTCTTGTTAAAAATAGATACGACACATACCCATTATCAAAGTTTTCTTGGACATATCACTGGTTCAGGGTCCAAAGTCCATGCCACCCAAACCACATCAAATCTACATATCTGGCATGATTTTTAATGAGAATGAAACTCCTCCTAGTTATGATAAGGCCATACGGGGCTTAAACAAAAAATCTAGACTAACTTATCACAACTTGAAAATGGTCAAGAGTGAAATTTGTCCCAGTTGTGATGAGGCCATACAGGGCTTAAACAAAAAATGTAGACTATGTTATCACAACTTGAAATAGTGTCGATCCACGGTCCAGTGTCAATGCCAACCAAACCACATCGAATGTGCATAAGCGTCGCATGATATTTAATCAAAGTGAAATTCATCCTAGCTACCATGAGGTCATCCTGTCCTTGAACAAAAAAATGTAGACTAAGTTATCACAACTTGAAAAAGGTCATACATGAGAGAAAAAAATACATTGCTACACTTCCTTCTAGAGAAAAACTAACATATCATAATCTAAAAATAAAAATTCATGCACAACACAACGGAAACAGGTACGGCACATATCCCACAATGGTCATGCAACTGTCCAAGTGGAAAAAATCACATTTCGTGGGATAGAATCAACATCGTGCACTACTACCAATGAAAAACAATAGACACTTTCTACCCATACTTCCCTACAGAAGAAAGATGCAAGGCAGACCTACATGAAACAAGTCAAAGACACTCCTTCCATTGCATGTGCAATTTGTGATCAATTTAATTTCACAAAAAATTGTAAGTCTTTCATGCTTGATTTGGAAGAAGAATACCTCTGATTGACAATACATGATAAAAAAATTTCCAGTGGAAAGCTTTTTCTTCCATGCAAATGGTTGTTTGAAAATGGAAAACAACCACAATTTGCAACCCCTAACCAAATAAGATGTAATACACCACTACCATATGTAAGTGCACTTACATAACTTGAAGAGAGACTTGTGTCTCTGCTAATTGCATTTGCACAAATCAGGCCCTAGGGATATAAACGACCTCATATGGGCTTAACATGATCAATTATTAATGTGCCTATTCAACTAGATGTTGTGCAAAAAGCCTTGCCACAATTCATTAACTATACAATGAAAATTTTTGTGGCTCTCAAAAGATGCTTGCAATGCAAAATGTGTATCAGACATGAAACGTGTGTGTGCATGATGTTATGAAAGCATTAAAAGATTTATGTTCCAAGGTCCTCTACAAAGACAAAACATTTGTATAAATGAGAAATCAAACAATGTTCTTGTAGAAGAGGATGAGAACTCTACACAGACTCGTGAAAATGATAGTGAATTTGATACAAGAGATGAATCGGAGAATGAAACACCTGCTGAGACATTGATGCATGGATTTACTGATTCACAGTGCATTCGTGACTTGCAAGACAAGATTGTCAAAATTGCACCTACTGAGGGGCAACGTCCACTTGGAATATTCAATGCCAAATTCATTGAGGAAATGAACTTCCCAACACTCTTTTATGGATATCCACATCCCATTGACATTACATAATGATTCAATTACCATAAAATAGTACGATGGGAACTGCTACATTCAAGCGGTGACTTCTCGTGTCACATAAAAAAAATAAAATTCTAATCAACATGCATAATAATAGAGCAAACATTGTCTCTCATGTGGGTCTGAAGAAGAAAAGGTAAGTTATAAGGAAGAAATTTTTTGGCCAAGGATGTCAAGTACAAAGTAAACATAGAAAAGATTCTCAAATCTAATATTGGATACATATATTTCAAAAGCATTCACATCTCTCCTGACTATTTGCAACAAAAAAATAAAACTATTTTTCCAATGATCCGACAATTGGGCCCGCCAACATTTTTCATCACGTTTACAAGTGAAGAGCATTGTTGGAATTCATTGGTGGTTGCGGTATCTGACTTGCATAGGAACAAGAAACATAAAAAACAAACCGATACACTGGAAAATAATGACATTGACTACCTCATAAGAAAATACCCAGTGACATGTACTCTCGACTATAGATAGAGAATAAATGCTTTGATACAATTGATATGCATGATGAAACATATTTCAAAAAATATCGAATCACTTTTTTTTTACTGAATTCCAGAATAGGGGGAATGAACATGACCATGCACTATTGTGGATAGAGGGTGCACCAGTCTATAGAGCTGACAACAATTCACAGATCGAGAAGTTTGTGGAGAAATACATAACATGCAACAAAGATCATTTGGATCCAAAACTTGCCAAAGTTCATAGACATTATCATACAAGAAGTTGTAGAAAACAAAAAAACTCACATTGCAGATACAACTTCCTCGTGCCGCCAATGAGAGAAACAAGAATCATAGAGCCACTTAGTTTAGAGGAAAATGTTGTCATTGAGGAATCTAAATCCTTGTTCTCATTTATAGAACAAGGATCGTTTGACGAGTTTATGAGTTTCAATGACTTCTTGACAGAGCTAAATCTATCAAAATATGAGTACATCCAAGTCACATAATGTATGCATAAACAACCAACAATTTTCCTTAAACGAAAACTTTCCCAGATCTGGATCAAAACATTCTCCAAGGACATGCCAGTTATGTAGAATGCAAATATAGATGCACAGTTGATGCAGGAACATCTCTCCATGCCAGCCATGCACCAACTAGCCTGCCAACTCAGCACACGCATTCAATGAGGAAAGACACAACCCTTTCACGTTTGAATTTCAATGTGAAGGCATTTAATATTGTAAGGTTGTTAGAGCCATAGAGCCGTGCCTATACGCAGACTTTAGTTAATAGAGGATATTTAATGATTGTAAGGCTACAATCTAGCTCCGATTTGGACTATACAACCATTTATTGGTAATTCAATGTAATTAAATGAGAGTTGGTGAGGATGGAGGGAAGAGCTCGAAGAGCCCCCTCATGTAAAAGATATTTGATCTTGTTTTGGGTAGGTAGCAAGAGTTATAGAAGAGAGAAAAGAGGAGGAGATGAGACTCTGTCAAAGTCTGAGCTTAGGAACACCTTGTAAAGGAGGAATTCGATATTAATACAAACCGGAGTTGTTTTTCCTGCATATTGTCTGTGTTGTGTGAATGTCTATGTGTGTTCTATTTATGTTGTGAATGTATGTTGTAGATGTGCGTTTATAGGGAGAGATAGGTTCTGCTATCTATAGAGTTCTTTTATTTCAGGTTGGAATTATTTAAGGCTTCATGCCAAGAGGGCGTGATAGAATGCTATGGGTTTTGATAGTTAGTGCTTAGAGACCACTTCCAATTCTGCGGAATTTGGACAAGGACATGCTAGGAGGGCACACCAACTGAAATCATTGACTCAGAGGAAGACCTCAAGGTTGCTAAATACCTTGGAGGTGAGACTGTGCAGTGGAGGACACAGTAGAAGACATAATCTCTGAGGAGTTTTGTAGAGCTTTGCCAAGAGGGCATTGAGCAGGTGCATAGAGTGCACATAGGAAATATGTTGAGTTCAGGAGGAATATAGAACTAATGAGGGTTCTATAGAGCTCTGCCAGGAGGGCATTGAGCATAGACACATAGTGCTGAGGAGGAAATCTCCTGTGAGTTCATAAAGAAACAAAATCACTGAGGATTCTAGACACTCTGCCAGGAGGGCATTGAGTAGGTGCCAGAGTGCACAGAGAGAACTCTTTGAGTTCAGAGACAGAGAAGAGTCCAAGGAGGGATATTCACGGGGTTTTTGAACACCCTATAGACTCAACAAGAAGTTTTCTTGAGAAAAGGAGTGCCAAGAGGGCATCATATTCTCCATATAAAAGAGAAGGAAAAATTATTAATTCCTTAGAGGTCGAAGCTATAGGAAAATCTTAAGAGGGGTAGCACCGTTGTGCGTGCAGAGACTCTGTCAGATGCGCAGAAGTCAAAGAATCATTTGAGGATTTAAAGAGAGAAGCTTAGGAGGAGTAGTGATTTTATGCACAGGTCATAGCTGTAAAGATCACAGAGGCCAAAAGAGGGAACTCTTTGGAGAGTTTAAAAATCCTGAAAGCTCAAGATGGGCAATGTCTTCGAATATGCAGTTGAGACCTTTTGAAGGGTTGTAGAGCTCACAGAGTAAAGAAGCAAAGGTCGAGGCTTTTAGTATTTGGGAAATATTACAAAGTTTGGGAAGAAAGTGCATGCTCAATAGGAGGAGCACAGCTACCGTCGGATCAGTTGAGAAGATCTGGACCGTGGATTCATTTCCAGGTAGCGTAGGAAGGGCGTAGCGAAAGAACAAGTCTGAGTTTTCAGATATGGGTACATGGACAGATAACCATCGAATCTCTGGAAAGATGCACGAGGTTTAAATCCTCACGCGCAGAGCAGAGAATCTGAAAAGTCCCGACAGGGTAGAGGTATCGGGATTTTCGACTTTGGGAATTCAAAGGTTCATAGGATGAAGGAATGGAGATTAGGACTCATAGGTCCTAAAGTCCCGAAGGTATATGAGTCATCCATCTAAGAAGGACAGGTGTCGCGAGATCCTTTCATATCGGTGATTTGTATATTGGGAAGCAGAGAAGGGAGTCTTTTGGCTTAGCTACTGGTGAAGTCCCGAAATGATCTGGACCATCCATCTGTGGAGGACATGTGGATGAGATCGGGGAGTACACCAGGATTTTTGATACCAGGGATTTGAGAGAACAAAGGATAAGTGTCGTAGGGGTCGCGAAGTTCTGAAACACGAAACCCCAAAAACTCGAAAAGAACAGGGAGGACACATGGCAGCAGAGCGAGGATATCGGTATTTCAGATACCGAGAAATCCAAAGAGCAGGGACTGGGAGAACCTTGCCTCGGGAAAGATTGAAATGCAGAAACTCAAATTCATTGAGAAAAAGCATGGGTTGTGGAGATCTAAGGTATTTGTGGTCATTTTGGATTTTGGAACATTGGGAGTTCTGAGGACAAGAGAACCAAGCCTTTTAGCATTGGAAACTCTGAAAACGTGAAAGAAGGAGAAAGTCGGGGCATAGGCATATCAGATTTTTGGAAGATGGCTTTTTGGAGTCCAAAAGACAGGAGGCTGGGAACTTTTGCGTTGAGAAAACCCTGAAAAGGACTGCGGTCATATGGGAGTTTGTCACATGGACTAAGATCTTTCCCAAGGGGCTAATTACTGTGAGTGCCATTTTGGCGTTTCGGTATTTCGGTGATTGGGAGATCGAGGAGTTGAGGACTCTCGACATCAGGACTCAAGGAGTCCCGGGACCCGAAATTATGTTTTCAGGAAAAAGGTCCACAGATGTATACAGAGGTCGTCGGGAGAGTTAAAGGACCTGTGGATCGAATATTGGAGATTCTAGCACAGAATCAAAAGAGTCGATTCAGCTCGAAGGCATTAAAGAATGGCCCTTAGATTGGGAGGTCCTTGCAGGTATCGGACGAAAGAGGGCTCACGGCTGAGTCGGTCCGCATATTAGACCATCGCGTTT
>JASDQU011103085.1:18457-30369 GCA_032191745.1 Picea mariana
TAGGAGTAATTTTAGGAGCGACTATAGGGGGTGAGGGAAATGAGTCTTTTAATTATTAAAAAAGAAATTAATTTTGGAGAAGCGTGGGGGATGAGTGACACTTGGACGGCAGAGAATATTTAGAGGATTGTCATTAAAACTTAAATTAATAATGATTTAGGAAAGTAGGTGGTCTCAAATTCCTATAAAAGAAGGGGAAGAGGAGGAAGAAAGGGGAATGGTTAGCGTAACGTTATGCTGCCATATTTTGGCTTGACTGTTTGCTTTTGAGGAGTTGGGAATTTCTCAGCTATATTGGAGTGGTAGCTCAGCCTTGGAGGTGAGCTGAGAAGATAGTCTTATTTTTGGATGTTTTATGGCCCCTTTATGGCTCAGGGGGCTAAGGGGGAAGCAGAGTACCCCTAGTGATTGGCTGGGAGGTACCGGTGAGCTTTCCACGGTCGGCGAGTAGGAGCGAGACAGAGCGCGCGAACGACACTCGAGGGCGGCGCTAAGGCAATTGTATGGTTTTTCTTTGTTGGTAGAGTAGGATGCATTATGCGCTATGTGGTATCAGAACATTGGCTGTAGTTGGAGATAATGGCTATTTTATTTACTTATCCGGCGATCCCAGTTATGACTGCGGTAACTGTGGTTTTTATTTATTTTTTAATTTCCATGCGATATAGTAATACTCTCGAAACCATGTGCAGATTTATATTCTATGGGTTCTTGGGGATAAATTAAAACTATTTAGTTGTTGAAAAACTCAGAAAATGAATTTGTTACAGATGTTAAATAACTCGGTAAATAAGGTTTTCCTCTGTTTTAAACAAAAAAAAAAAAACAATTGTTCGTTCTGTCCCTTTTTACTATTGGAATTCTTGTTGTGTAATTCGTCCAGCCTTGGCCTTGCTGTCTGTTTTCTAAAGGAACTCTCGTCAATCCATTTCGTTGTAAAGGGGTTGCAGGCTATGTGCTCAGTTGATTAATGGCGTAACTCCTCCCTTCACTCATCCGTACTGCCTCCTTCCTGCATTGAACCATGTAAACGCAGTGTAAATAGCTTAGCTTGACCGTGTTGCTGTGCAACCTTATTTCTTTACCTCTGTTTCTTTTCTCACTAAAATATTGAACTCGTTCTATTGGTATCGATCGGTCCTAGCTAGAGATAGTATCACTGGTTTTCTTAAGGATTTAAAACTGGTTCGAATTCGTTCTGGCAGTAAGTATTTGGCTTTTCATTTAAAAAAAAAAGTTGTTATTGAGTCTTCGTTCAGGCTTTAGACGTTGGGCATTTGAGCCGAAGGGTTGACAACATCGTTCCCTGATGATGGTCGTAGGTGTTATTTAGATGCACGAAGTGTGGTGTGGTGGTATGCCTTGGCTTTTATTCTCTCATTTCCTCCTTTAGCCTCCAACGATCTGAGCTACTTGGCGTTTCCCCAATTGTAGAGGAGGTTATGCTATCAATTACAAGCCTGTTGGGAAATGTAATTCCATCGTGGCTGGGTTAGGTGTGGTTCTACATGCAGACTGGTAATGTTTCCCCCAACGTGCCCTGTGTGCGGGTAAATTTCTTCAAAAAAAAAAAATGCACAGAACTGTAAACTCGGCCTTTTTCCCTTCCTTTTCGAATGGCTGACAGCCTTTCCTGCGCGTACAGCAAACCCTGGATTGAATGGCTGAAACTGTTGCCTATGGGACAACGTTCTTATGGTGGCCGTGACCACCCTCTGAGTGGACAGTGCTGAGCCTGTCAGGCTGACAACCACGTTCAGTCATCCACGCCTTAAACTGCAGGTAGCAGTTTGCTAATTCCAGGAGGTGGTTTATTCTTATATAAATCCTTTACTGTTGCAAAACCCTTTCCGTCTTGCTCCAACGGATGCCATAACATTAAATGTAGATGCAGTTAGGGCATTGTTTCTGACACCTTGCTAATCGTTTGGGTAATTTGAAGACCACCTGTCAGTCGAAGATTTCTTGTTACTTTTATTTGCATTCAAGGTTATCCAAAATAAATACCAGATTGTCGATACTAGGGTAGTATTATAGTAAGTTTAGTGACATCGATAATTTAATTATGATGTTATTTTTGTCCTTTTAAATGTTGATATTTTAGATGTGACATTTTTAAATATCTTTATATAGGGTCCCTTTTAAAATACTGTTATTTAAATAATGTCATCTTAAATATTGTAATTGTTATATCTTGTCATTTGTAAATATGATGGTTTATTGATATATCAAATATGATGTCATGAGGCTATTTTAATTATGAGATTATATATAATTATGATGATGAAGGGTATGTAGTTATGATGTTTATATATATATCGTCATTTTAAATAGTAGATATTTTAAATATTGGCATTTTTATTATTGTTATTTGGGTCCTTTCTAAATTTGTTATTTTTTAATATGATCGATTTAAATATTGGATGGTTTCATATGGTCGTTTCAATCATGATGTCATATTGATATTTTAAACATAATGTAATTTATAGATATGATGTGGTTGTACTTATGACAATGATTTTTTCTTTTAAAATTTTCCATGAAAAATATATCGCTATCTGTTTATTGTCTTTAAATGGATACCCTTAATTATGAATTTAAAAAAAAAATGGTCATCTTTATACATGGACAGCTTATAGTCGGGATGTCACATTGTATTTTTACTTGACTTCAATTATAATATGAGGGTACCTTTATATGTTGATAATGAGTATTGTCTTTTAAGCTTTGACATTTTAAAAAGAAATGTATTTATATTTTATTATTGTCCATCTAAAAGTCGATATCATTACATGTGACTTTTTTAAATATGGGGATTTTTACCATGGACAGTTTTTAACCATGATGTCTCTTTCTTATTTTATTTAAGACGTTGGTTAAAATTATGAGGTTATCCTTGTATTGACCTTAGTGTAAGGGTATTGTCGCTGCATAATATAGAGTGTAGATGGGTAGATAACTTACAAGAAGAAATGGCGTAGCTATTATTGCTTTATTAAAGGATTCATGATCTTAAATGATGTCAAATTGTGAGATCCTCTTGTTTATTTGAATGTTTCTATTTTGGTAAGGTCATTGTAAACCTTATGGTTGTAGCATATAAGAGGGATTGAAATGTTATGTCATGACATCGGTACCTTGTTGAAGTCTCTTGTCATTGATATTTGTGTGGAGTAACTTCAGTATAATATATCGCTAAATTATGTAAGGGCAGGGTTAGTTCATTATAAATAAAACGAAAGGTTAGAGTTGATATCATTAAAAAGTAATAACATTGTCATTTTATTTAAATGCTAAGGATTTAGAGTTGACGAACTATAAAATGAAGGGTGCCCTGAACTAAGTACCATAACGTTTAAGGTTTCATAAATGAGGGAAGTTATTGAATTTAAATAATGTGAACCTGGGTGTTCGTTGTCGGACTCCTTCTTGTCGTGCACCTTCCGTAAAGGATGTAGTCATCCTCCTTGTTTATGTTGTACTCGATAGTATTCAGTTGGTTGCTTGGTCGGTTGTTTCGGGCGGGATATAGACCCCTCTTATAGCTTAGTATATATGTCTGTGTGATTTTTCGATGTAAAGAATCCTGAGCCATATCAGTAGTCTCGGGCTGTTTAAAGGCACAGTTTTCTACTACTGCGACTCCCTAAAAGATTTATTAGTTTCTGCCTGAGCAGTCGGCTAGGAGCCTGTCTAATCTTCTTTCGAGAAGACATAAGACTAAACGCCCTGCTTTTCTGTGTAGAAATATTAATCTCTACTGTTGGATTCTTCCATCTGTGACTGTACTGTACTTAACACCTGGTGTCATTTCTGCTTACGGCTGCTAGTTGTATGCCTTATGTCTAGGGGGCATTTATTGCTTGTTGTCAATGTGATATGTCAGTGTCGTCTTGTTGTGTTCGTCTTGCTTGCATCTTGTTCTAGGTCGGGTTACTAGTTTCTTCCTGAGCAGTCGACCAGGAGCCTATCTAATCTTCTTTCGAGAAAACATAAGACTAAATTCCCTACTTTCCTGTGTAGAAATAGTAACCCTAACACCATGGATTCTTCCCTCTGTGTTCTTACTATGCACCCCAGTATGTCTTAATGTTTGTGTTGTGCACCATCATACTTCTTTTGTTGAACCTCGTGGTTGTGTCTTGTTGGCTGTCGAGTAGCGACGTAGAGTCATGTGTGTTGTTACTTCTACACGTGCGCACACACCTTAAAAAAAAAAAAAAATTGCACCTGTTTTCAGAGTTGTTGTCGTAACGAGGAGGTCGGTACAGATTTGAGGTCTTATTGCACATGGATAGTCAATTTTCATATTACTTTATCGTCTCACTCAAATTGTTTCTTAAGTGTTTGCACAGAGTGATGCCCTTCGACGGTTCTCATAGTATTAAGTGTTTACCTAACAGGTCTCATAGCCTTAAATGTTTATTGTACTGATGTGTTGAGATACAGTTTCGTTCAATTTTTTTGATGGTGTTGTTTGCAGTGAAATTGTGCAATATTATTCTCCACCGACATCATTGGTTCAGTGGTTGATGCTTATTTTTTGGTTCATTCCATGCTTCTTTTTCTTGTTTGATTCAACTTTGCAAAGGTGAGGTCCTGTAGTTGCAGTTGGAGCTATGCGTGGTTGTTCATTGGTTTGTTGTTCTTCAACTTTTCAAGTTGTTGGACCTATTGTTGTGATTTGCAAGTTTTGGGGCCGAGCTCTTGTCATCCCTTGTTGATGGGAAAGTTTCTATGCCATCGTTTCATTGATGTTCCTTTTTTTCTACTTAGTTTTTTTCACCTTGAAGGAAAGATTTTTCAATGGTAGGAGTCCTCGGCTTGAAATTTTGTTGCAGAACATCTTTCTGTGTGGTCTTATTTTTTGTTCCCGGAAACCATGCATTTTCATATGCCAACTACCGCATCCTAGATATTGTGCCATAGCTATTTCCAAAATTGCTATGCAAAGGGGTTTAGAAAATGAATTGGGACCTTTCACAAGGGGGAACCATCTGTCGGGGTTTAGTGACGGGGAAATATTTTATTTTGTGGGTCAAAAAACTCCGTCCACCTGTTGCCTTTCATCTGTCCTTTCTATTTTGTAGAACATCTTATGCCTCTAAGAAGCTTGTAGGATGCACACCATGAAGATCTTCACATCGATCTTTGTGCTTAGTAAATATATAGTGTTATTAATTTATGTTTTTTCTCCTGTTTGGTTCACTGTTTAGTGTATGTTTGTTTTCTTGTCATCTGTTGTGGTGACTAGGGGGAATTTAATTTGAAAAGAAGAATGTTGAAGGATACATATCGCGATTGTTACACAGATTTGCACATGTAGTTTTCTATTTGTCTTTTTTTTTGTTTTCGTTTTATTTTTTCCCCTTTTCTTTGTTTTCATACAAACTGAAAATAGCTAAGAAACGACTTGAAAATGGCAATTTAAGAGATGAAACACGTAATATATGTTGATTCATATGAAATATATGCACTCCATTATACATGACAACATTGATGAGGTGTTGCATAGAAATGGGATTTTTAGATGTAGAAGATTGTCTTTTCGATGCATTTAAGGTTCTACTGCATTTCCATTATTCCTCGACTGAACTGTGCAATGGATTGAGAGATTATTTTTTGGGATGTTTAAAAAATGGTGACATTGAGTCATTAGAGTCATATGAATATGATTTTCCATCTGATTTTCTTCCGTAGTTCTATGTAATACATGATGTCACTACGTATTTTTCAAAGACGTGGTTGTCTGCATCTCCAATTCTTCCTACACATGAGAGGGGACTTTGGGGAGATACATTTTGTACATGGTGGTTTTCTAAGTGGCTCAATATATCAATTGGAATATGGTCATTGACAAGAAAAACAAGATATCTTGTTCCATGATGCCAATCTTCTCAGTGGTCATTATGAACCACTAATGTATAGAAAATTGTCCATATGCAAACTTGGAGGACCTCATATTTACTTGTCCCTCATTTGTAATGACCTTGAATCGTAGTGGAAACAGATTATGCATCACATAGGCCACCAAGCTTTGCAGATAGCAATAAATGTTGTATCTAGCTGTGGAGATAGTTTGTTCAATGCAATTTTTTTTTTGGTAGCAATAGAGTTTGATATGTGGATTTACACTATATAGTACTTTTGCAATGAAATTATAGGCAAGAACCAATAGAATTTCAGCTGCTTGCATCAACACCTTTAACTGTATCTCCTAGAAAATATGTCGGCAATTGGAAATTGGGAAGAATACCTTGTAAACATGGCACTTCCATATGAAAAAGGAAATTTGGAGGGTGGAATATTATTTTTTCAATGGCTATCTATCATATTCAGAGTAAATATCCAGGTCTGGATGGCCCTGCCAAATGGAACTGTCCATTCCTAGTCTATTGATTCAAATTATGATCAAACAATTGATATCCTCTTGTTAAATACATATACGACACATACCCATTATCAAACTTTTCTTGGACATCTCACTAGTTCAGGGTCCGAAGTCCACACCACCCAAACCACATTGAATCTACATACGTGTGGCATGATTTTTAATGAGAATGAAACTCCTCCTAGTTGTGATAAGGCCATACGGGGCTTAAACAAAAAATGTAGACTAACTTATCACAACTTGAAAATGGTCATGCGTGAAATTTGTCCCGGTTGTGATGAGGCCATACAAGGCTTAAACAAAAAATGTAGACTAAGTTATCACAACTTGAAAAAGTTCATATGTGAGACAAAAAAAAATTGGTGGTTTAGGAAATAGTGTCGGTCCACGATCCAGTGTCAATGCCAACCAAACCACATCGAATGTGCATAAGCATCACATGATATTTAATCAGAGTGAAATTCATCCCAGCTACCATGAGGTCATCCTGTCCTTGAACAAAAAAACGTAGACTAAGTTATCACAACTTGAAAAAGGTCATACATGAGAGGAAAAAATACATTGATACAATTCCTTCTAGAGAAAAAATGACATATCACAATCTAAAAAAATAAATTCATGCACAACACAACAGAAACAGGTACGGTCACATATCCCACAATGGTCATGCAACTGTCCGAGTGGAAAAAATCACATTTCGTGGGATAGAATCAACATCGTGCACTACTACCAATGAAAAACAATAGACACTTTCTACCCATACTTCCCTACAGAAGAAATATGCAAGGCAGACCTACATGAAACAAGTCAAAGACACTCCTTCCATTGCATGTGCAATTTGCGATCAATTGAATTTCACAAAAAATAGTAAGCCTTTCACGCTTGATTTGGAAGAGGAATACCTCCGATTGACAATACATGATAAAACATTTTCCAGTGGAAAACTTTTTCTTCCATGCAAATGGTTGATTGAAAATGGAAAACTACCACAATTTGCAACCCCTAACCAAATAAGATGTAATACACTACTACCATATGTAAGTGCACTTACATAACTTGAAGAGAGACTTGCATCTCTGCTAATTTCATTTTCACAAATTAGGTCCTAGGGATATAAATGACCTCATATGGGCTTAACAGGATCAATTATTAATGTGCCTGTTCAACTAGATGTTGTGCAAAAAGCCTTGCCACAATTCATTAACTATACAATGACAATTTTTGTGGCTCTCAAAAGATGTTTGCAATACAAAAATGCATATCAGATAGGAAAAGTGTGTGTGCATGATGTTATGAAAGCATTAAAAGATTTATGTTCCAAGGTCCTCTACAAAGACAAAACATTTGTATAAATGAGAAATCGAACAATGTTCTTGTAGAAGAGGATGAGAACTCTACACAGACTCATGAAAATGTTAGTGAATTTGATACAAGAGATGAATCAGAGCATGAAACACCTGCTGAGACATTGATGCTTGGATTTACTGATTCACAGTGCATTCGTGACTTGCAAGACAAGATTGTCAAAATTGCACCTACTAAGGGGCAACGTCCACTTGGAATATTCAATGACAAATTCATTTTGGAAATGAACTTCCCAACACTATTTTATGGATATCGACGTCCCATTGACATTACATAATGATTCAATTACGATAAAATAGTTCGATGGGAACTGCTACATTCAAGCGGTGACTTCTTGTGTCACATAAAAAAAAAAAATTCTAATCAACGTGAATAATAATAGAGCAAGCACTGTCTCTCATGTGGGTCTGAATAAGAAAAGGTAAGTTATAAGGAAGAAATTTTTTGTCCAAGGATTTCAAGTACAAAGTAAACCTAGAAAAAATCCTGAAATTTGATATTGGATACATATATTTCAAAAGCTTTCACATCTCTCCTGACTATTTACAACAAAAAAAAAAATTGTTTTTCCAATGATCCGACAATTGGGCCCACCAACATTTTAAATCATGTTTACAAGTGAAGAACATTGTTTAGATCCATTGGTGGCTGCGGTATCTGACTTGCATAGGAACAAGAAACATAAAAAACAAACCGATACACTAGAAAATAATGACGTTGACTACCTCATAAGAAAATACCCAGTGACATGTACTCTCTACTATAGATAGAGAATAAATGCTTTGATACAATTGATATGCCATGATGAAACATTTTTCAAAAAATATTGAATCACTTTTTTTTGACTGAATTCTAGAATAGGGGGAATGAACATGACCATGAACTATTGTTGATAGAGGGTGCAGCAGTCTATAGAGTTGACAACAATTCACAGATCGAGAATTTTGTGGAGAAATACATAACATGCAACAAAGATCATTTGGATCCAAAACTTGCCAAAGTTTATAGACATTATCATACAAGAAATTGTAGGAAACAAAATAACTCGCATTGCAGATACAACTTCCCCATGCCGCCAATGAGAGAAACAAGAATCATAGAGCCACTTAGTTTAGAGGAAAATGTTGTCATTGAGAAATATAAATCCTTGTTCTCATTTCTAGAAGAAGGAGCGTTTGATGAGTTTATGAGTTTCAATGACTTCTTGACAGAGCTAAATCTATCAGAATATGAGTACATCCAAGCCACATAATGTATGCTTAAACAACCAACAATTTTCCTTAAATAAGAACTTTCCCATATCTAGACCAAAACATTCTCCAAGGACATGCCAGTTTTGTGGAATGCAAATACAGATGCACAGTTGATGTAGGAGCATCTCTCCAAGCCAACCATGCACCAGCCAGCCAGCCAACTCAACGCACACTTTCAATGAGGAAAGGCACAGCCCTTTCACGTTTGAATTTGAATGTGAAGGAATTTATTATTTTAAGGTTTTTAGATCCATAGAGCCATGGCTATATGCAAACTGTAGTTAATAGAGGATATTTAAGGTTGTAAGGTTTCAATCTAGCTCCGATTTGGACTATACAACCATTTATTGGTAATTCAATGTAATTTACTGAGAGTTGGTGAGGATGGAGGGAAGAGCTCAAAGATCCCCCTCATGTAAAATATCTTTGATCCTGTTTTGGGTAGGTAGCAAGAGTTAGAGAAGAGAGCAGAGAGGAGGAGTCGAGACTTTGTCAAAGTCTGAGCTCAGGAACACCTTGTAAAGGAGGCATTTGATATTAATACAAACTAGAGATGTTTTTCCTGCATATTTTCTGTGTTCTGTGAATGTCTATGCGTGTTATATTTATGTTGTGAATGTATGTTGTAGATGTGTGTTTATAGGGATAGACAGGTTCTGTTATCTATAGAGTTCTTTGATTTCAGGTTAGAGTTATTTGAGGCTTCATGCCAAGAGGGCGTGACAGAACGCTGTGGGTTCTGATAGTTAGTTCTTAGAGACCACTTCCAATTCTATGGAATTTGGACAAGGACATGCTAGGAGGGCACACCAACTAAAATCATTGACTCAGTGGAAGAAATCAAGGTTGTTGAATACCTTGGAGGTGATACTGTGTAGTGGACGACACAGTAGAAGACATAATCTCTGAGGAGTTTTGTAGAGCTTTGCGAAGAGGGCATTGAGAAAGTGCATAGAGTGCACATAGGAAATATGTTGAGTTCAGGAGGAAGATAGAACTAATGAGGGTTCTATAAAGCTCTTTCAAGAGGGCATTGAGCACAGACATATAATGTTGAGGAGGAAATCTATTGTGAGTTCATAAAGTAACAAAATCACTAAGGATTCTAGAGACTCTGCCAGGAGGGCATTGAGTAGGTGCCAGAGTGCACAGAGAGAACTCTTTGAGTTCAAAGATAGAGAAGAGTCCAAGGAGGGATCTTCACAGGGTTGTTGAACACCCTGTAGACTCAACAAGAAGTTTTCTTGAGCAAAGGAAGGCTAGGAGGGCATCATATTCTCCATATAAAAGAGAAGGAAAAAGGAATAATTCTGTAGAGGTCGAAGCTACAGGAAAAGATTAGGAGGGGTAGCACTGTTGTGCGTGCAGAAACTCTCTCAGATGCACAGAAGTCAAAGAATCCTTTGAGTATTTAAAGAGAGATCCTTATGAGGACTAGTGCTTTTATGCACAGGTCATAGCTGCAAAGATCGTAGAGCCCGAAAGAGGGAACTCTTTGGAGAGTTTAAAAATCCTGAAAGCTCAAGAGGGGAAACATATTTGAATATGCAGTCAAGACCTTTTGAAGGGTTGTAGAGATCACAGAGTAAAGAAGCAAAGGTCTAGGCCTTTAGTATTTGGGAAATATTCCAAAGTTCAAGAAGAAAGTACATGCTCAACAGGAGGAGCATAGCTGTCGTCGGATCAACCGAGAATATCTGGACTGTGGATTCGTTTCCAGGTAGCATAGGAAGGGCGTAGCGAAAGAGCAAGACTGAGCTATTAGATCTGGGTACATGGAAAGATAACCATCGAATCTGTGGAAAGCTGCATGAGGTTTAAATCCTCACGTGCAGAGCAGAGAATCCAAAAATTCCCGACAGGATAGAGGTATCGAGATTTTGGACTTTTGGAATTTGGAGGTTCAGAGGACGAAGGACTAGAGATTAGGACTCACAGGTCCTGAAGTCCCGAAGGTATATGAGTCGTCCATCTAAGAAGGACAGGTGTCGCGAGATCCTTTCATATCAGGGATTCAAATATTGGGAAGCATAAAAGGGAGTCTTTCAGCTTCGCTACTGGTGAAGTCCCGAAACGATCTGGACCATCCATCTGTGGAGGACACGTGGATGAGGTCGGAGAGTCCACTGCGATTTTGGATACCAGGGATTTGAGAGAACAGAGGATAAGTGTCGTAGGGGTCACGAAGTTCCGAAACATGAAACCCTGAAAACTCTAAAACAACAAGGAGGACACGTGGCAACAGACTGAGGATATCAGTATTTAAGATACCGGGAAATCCAAAGAGTAGGGACTGGGAGAAACTTGCTTTGAGAAAGCTTGAAACGCAGAAACCCGAAGTCATTGAGAAAAATCACGGGTTGTGGAGATCTAAGGTATTTGTGGTCATTTCGGATTTCAGAACATTGGGAGTTCTGAGGACAAGAGAACCAATCTTTTTGGTGTTGGATACTCTGAAAACGGGAAAGAAGGAAAAAGTTGGGGCATAGGCATATCGGATTTTTGGAAGTTGGCTTTCTGGGAGTCCAGAAGACAGGAGGCTGGGCACTATTGCATTGAGAAAACCCTGAAAAGGACTGTTGTCATATGGGAAGTTGTCACATGGACTAAGATCTTTCCCAGAGGGCTAATTACTGTGAGTGCCATTTCGGCGTTTCGGTATTTTGGTGATTGGGAGTGTTATCACCCCATAATTTATGGGAATCATCTTATGACTTGGATATTATCTGTACTTGGTGATTTGGTTCAAAAATGATATGGCATTCTTCAAATAATTTGTGAAAAGAGAGTAAAAAGGAAAAGAGAAAGGAGGTCAGAGAAGAATTGAAGCAAAGGCCCATGCAATAATGACAACTTGGTCATACCTTCTAAGCATGACCAGGTTCTTTTAAATTTTCAAGGCT
>JASDQU011103086.1:0-30368 GCA_032191745.1 Picea mariana
TGCAAGCACACTTGGAAAAACTTCAGATGATGAAGATGCTAAATCATAACACCATGAATGATAAAATTTCTGTCTCTGATTAAAATATGGAAATGAGTTACATCAAAATAGAGTTCTGAAGCTCGTACACAGTCTCCTGTCTCTTCTTTGCATCACCAACATACATTCTTCACCCCCATTTACATGTTTCTACTACTTATTTATATAAAAATTACAAAAGGGGTTATTTTTTTTCCATAAAAACCTAACTGATCTCTAAATCAGGTCGAATCAGTTTGAATCCCTAAACATAAGCAAAATATCAAGCCTATTCATTTATGATTCGGATTTTTCTGCTAAACTAGCTGGGTTTCATCAGCGTTGATCAGATATTTAGGAAAATTCTTCACCATCTGTGTACATTCCATATCAAAGCTCGTGTCCTTCATTTGGGTCTACCTATTATGCCACATGTCAGATCATAAATCATTTACAGGAAGTTACCACATCTGCAATTTTTGAAAATTTCAATTTTTAACACAAAAATTCCATAAATCGATTTTAATGTAGAAATAACAATCATGATACTATATTAATCAATTTCAATAAAATATGAGGGATTTATGAAGGTTTAGTGAAGAAAATGGTGGATAATGATGGGATTTTAGGACAAAGGATAGGCCAGAGAATGAAACCAACAACTTCTATTTCATTTTTAAAGAATAGCTTTTGTTTCAGAGGATCATACATGTCCTCCTTAGGCATTGCTTTATGGATATGAGGCAGATTATCAACATTTGCACTAGTCTTTGCTCCTCCTCGAGTAACTATATTAAGGTTGGGTAGATGTCCTTTAATGACTCTCTTTATTTCTTATCTTATGAGATTAGTTCCTCGTTGGCTTACCCGATCTTCCCATTTCTCAATTATCTCTGGGTAATATTTGGTTGCGTGGCCATTGGTTTTGTAGTGAGAGCACCATGGCCACCTCGGGTGAGGAAAATCTATATCCATGTGGCCTTTCTCATCACAGTTATAGCATCTACTTTGTCCTCTTCCCTCGGTTCTTCCTCCTTTGAATTCTCCACCAGCTCCACCTCCTCAACCTCTTCCCGGTCCCTGAGGGGTTTCATTCACCATGAATGATGTATGATCCAGTCTGTATGCAAGTGCAACCAACACTCTACATTGATTTGTATCATGTGTGGTATATGTACAAAATTCACAATGCACAATATTCGATATTGTTGAATACTTCTAAATAATTGGGCATTGTCTTGGCCCATGCCCACGGATTTGACAAATATCACAATACTCAATTGACGATAATAATTGATTACCTGGAAAAGCATGATACGGGGTTGGGGCATGGAATGGTAAATTTTTGGATACTTGTGCAGCTCCTCCCGTGGGTCCTGGTGAGGGTCCTAACAAATTATGAGGATGTCCCATTCCCCTCATTCGAGGACATTCATTCAACATATGTCCTTTTGTGTAGCATCTTGTACACCAAACTTGCGATCATCTTGGTCTGGGTATCGTCAATTCTTGAATCTTCTCTGTAAGCGCCAATATTTTTCCTTGTAGTTGCGCCAAATTTGAATTTGTTGGGGTTATGGTCACTCTGAAGCTCCCTGAATATCTGCAATGGCTTCAATATTCATTGATTGTTCCAAGGCATCTATTAAAGTGGCTATCTATTGTTGCATTAACACAATTCATTTCATAGGTAGCAATCCCTGGATATACCATTCTCTTTGATGTTCCTCATGAATTGGATTTTCTAACCTCCCTATAGCATCTTTAAAATTTTGGCTATATTTCTAGGCCAATTCACCTTCCCTTTGCTAAATTTCGTTCAACGTAGATAAAGCTTGTTTTTCTGACTAAGATACCTTAAACTCCGCCATGAATTTTGTCCCTACTTGGTCAAGTGTGAATGCTTGTCCTTGCACTCCTAGTACTCATGGATCAATAGACTTCATGTACCATTTGAGAGCACGACCTCTCAAGGTAGTCTGGAACTCGACCAATTTATATGCATCTAGCGTCCCTCTTGACCTCCAGATAGCTTCACATATGAACCAATGTTGCTCAACATTCTTGTCTCCCTTACCTCAAAATTGTGGATATCGAGCAATTGAATCTCTCTCATTACCAACCATTGCTGATCTTACTGTTCGTACCAATATAAAACCTAATGGTCCTGGTTGCGATCTACCAGGGGATCCTAATATCCTCCCAATATTCGTGCTTCTCGGTTGTGACTGACTAACTAACTGTAATGGAACATGAATAGCATAAGAAGGTAGTATATAATTTACTACTTGTATAGAAGACACTTTGGGTAAGGGTGGTTTGGTGTTGGTGCCACTGACTTTGGGGCAGGTTTCTTTGATATGGGGGGTCTTATTGTCATCCTCTGGAGTGGTCTCTTCAACCAGATTCCCAATCTTTCCTAGCATCGAGGCTGAATCTTCTCTTTCTTCTTCAAGATCCATGTAGGCTTCCTTTTCCCAGACTTCTACACCTTCTTTTTCTTGTCCACCCTCTCGAGGAATTATTTCTCTCTGCGCTTCTCTCTCATTTAGTCTTTGACTGGACAGTCTATCCTATCTTCTCATCTTTCACAACTCTTCCATCTATCCTTCCTCCATTTCTCCTGGTCTGACTTCTTTCTGCAACTTCTCAGACTATTTAATTGCTTTCTTGATCTTACCAAACCATCACTTCTCAACTATGGCGGCTCTTTTCAAGGCTTGCTCATCCCTTGAGTCCATTTCTTGTTTTTCCCCCGTTTTCCAAAGAACCCTCTCCCCTCTCTTAGGCCATGATTCCAACCCCAAAATCACCCCACACCAAGCGAGGGTGTTTAGGCTTCCATCTCAGTCTGGGACATAGTCAACATCCCCTCCTCCATCAAGAAAACCTTAATACATAGGGGGATTTCTCTCAACAGTCTTCCCCTTTTGTCTTTCTTGAAATATTTTTCTGCCCATGAAAAATATTGGTGATTCTTAGTTGCAAACTCGATAATGTATCCTTCTAATGTCGTACTAACCCAAAAATCGATCACTCGCATTACCTGAAAATCCAACCAACGAAGCGTTGCAATATTTTCTGTATCCCAAGCATAGGTCCTCTTGACTTGTTCTTGGAATTACAGAGCTTCTTGGAGCCTATCTATCCAGTGGAAAAGTTCTTCTGGAAATTTAACCTAGAATATCTCATTCAGGTCACTCGATATTTCTGAGTAAAAGACAACCTCCCGTGTATCTTTCACAGATTTTCTTTGTAACTCCTCTTCTTTCCATATGAAGGCGTCACAGTTTGTCTCCCACCACTGGTGAATATCATATTGATGAATCCATGCGACAAAAAACCATTTTGTTGGCGTGGAGTTGATCAGACCAGGCTCCTTCTCAAGTTACCAACAAAAGGTATCGAGTAGTCTAGAGCATTGTCATTTTCATCTTCTATGGAGAGAAGAAGTCTCACCCAAAGTGCAACCAAGACAAGAAGATAGGGAAGGTCAAGGATAATACTTAGGAATATTTCCAGAATCTTCAAGATTCTCCATAGTCTTGCGCAAGAATAACTAACCATAGAACATATCTAAACTCATTCATAACTAGTAATAAAGACAACATATTTGCGACAACATTTGAAAACAATTATTGCGCATTGAACTTATTAGACATGAAGAAGTAAAGTAAAGAGACAATTCATAACCATAGACAGAGAATTACATAGTATATTTGAAAATTTCAAGTCCTTCCATATATATATTATCATCAAAAGAGATTCTCAGATACAATCTAACAGATATAAGTCATTACTCTGTTACAACCTTTCTGGTTTCATACTAATTCCTCAAATCTCTATCTACCCTTTTGCCAAATGGATACGAATTACAATCATAGAACTACAAGAAGTAACTGATAATTCTATCTACGCTCGTCTAATGCAACTAGACAATCTATACCATCTATACAATCTATACCATCTATACCATCTAACCCCTTTTCCAACATATACATCTCATATATATAGGCTAATTGGGATTTTATGGATTTAGACTTTGCATGCTTTCTTGTTCTTGTTCTGTTGTAACTTATTTTTCCTTACTAGTGTTGAGTTGTCCTTATTCTCAACCATTTTCTGTTTCTTTTCTTACTCCACTGTCCAGCTCCTTTGTGGCTTGCGCAACTTGTGTTTGACCAAAATTGGGTCTGTAGACTTCCTTGCGCAACTTCTAACAAAAAATGAAGGGCCCAACAGGACCTAGAGTGAAAACTAGTCTTTTTGTCCACATCTTGTTCACATCAAAGGAAGCATGACATATAATTTTATTAGAGCCTCCACTTTCCTAAAACCTATCAGAAGAGTGAAAAGAAACCAAAAAGAAAAGAGGAAAAGAGATAATCCTACTTAAAGAAGAAAAAATAAAAGTATATCTTCAAAAATGATAAAAAAATAGATTGCTATGTAACTTTGACTGATTCTAAGTTACAATTAACCATTCCAAATCAAATAAAAGGTTAAAAAATGCATATTAAACCTTAAAATAGATAATTCGACATTGAATTGTAGTCCATCCACACTAAGGAGGCAAAGACTAATATGAACATGGACATGGGTGGAAATGGTCCATTCAATTGAGGAAGGTGGTCCATCCACCTTGTTACCCCCCCCAACCTAGGGGTAACTAAGGAGATCATGTCTCAAGGCCCACATGTAGCATACATGGAATTCCAAGAGTCATATTGACTAACAGAGCCCACATTTGGTAGATAGAGCCCCTCCTTACAACACCACTCATCAACAACTACATAGAAACATCTACCATGTCGGCTTGGCTCCCAGAGGACGGCATGTCTTGTTTCATGAGGTAACAAGTCTACTCTCATGGTAAGTGTCACTTTAATATTTGAATCATTTGAGCATGTTAAAGAGTCCTTTCTTGATTATGGAACATTTTCTTGGAAATTATACCTTTGACCTAATTTCACCTTGGTGGTTGACATGGTATCCTAGTAAGTTGGTCACCCTCGTGAAAAGGGTTTCTACTGGGGGTTCCTTGAAGGGTCATCATACCATTCCTCACTCATACTATGACTTTACACACTTCTACCCCTCCGTTTGATCATCTTTTGGGTTTTCGAGTGCATTGAACCCAATAAGGGCTTGTACCTCATTTCATGGGAAGAAGGGGATAAAGGACCAAAGGTGTTGTAGCTCAAATCATACATAAATTCTCTCCCTAAAGTCATAAGATCCATGAAATTCTTCTTTGAATGAATATAATACCTTCAAATAAAAAAATGAATAAATGATGTCCCACTTGATGGGGGAATGCATTGTGGTGTTCTTTATTTTCCAGTGAATATGGCACTCAATGTGTTCTAACTTCAAGTGGCATTGTGATGCTCTTTTTCTTTCCATTGCCTATAGAACTCAATTTTTGGACTTACTAAAAAGGCAAATAAAGGGCTTCGAAAAAAAACTCATTGCAAACAAAGGGAAACTCAAGAATGTAGCACACCCTCCACAAAGGCACCCATAAATGAGACAATATGAACCCTTGATATGTCAAGAACCTATTGAGCACTCAACACACCCTAAAATCCTTATGAAATTTTATCTCTTTTTGGGTACCACTTGTTTTCTTCACTGTCTGAATCGATTTCACTTTGGGAAATGGTTTGTCTTTGTTTCGTTTTCATGACTCTTATCATCAAGTCATGTTTGTTGAACTTGTGAAAACTTATGTCTAAAAGAAATTAACACCCGAATTAAGAATCGATAGCTAACACTGCACCTAACGTGCTCATGTTTGGCGTTGGGAAAATTCAAGCAAGTAAAGGGATCACATAGTTACAATAGTCACCGAGTGCCGATCCCCATCGACATCGATAGAGGGTGGAGTTGGTTTGCGAAAATTATTCGCACGAAGTTTCAAGAGATAGATGATCCCCTTTGGCACCGAAAAAATATGGGAAAGATAGACATTAACAAAGGATGTAAAGAAATCATCGATAGCCGATGACCGATGCACTTTATCGGGATTGGGGAAATCTAGAAAGGTTAAAAAAATCATTTTTTCTGTGACAAACATATCGTTGATCAACGATCACCGATGCGTTTTTGACATCGAGACTTCTTCGAGAGAGTCGATTCGAGAGGAGTTGGTTAGGTTTATCGTCGATTGCCGATCCTTGATACCTTTCGGCGTCTACAAGATAGGATTGGGTTTTAGAATGTATATCTTAAAGAAAATCTAGATTTCGATTAACACGAGCAAATGCAGTCACTGGTCTCAAATTCCACGTGTCTTTATGATGTAAGGGGGTTGTGCAGCCTAGTTTTACCCCAAGTCATGTTAAGGTTCCTTGGGTCCTAGTCACACCTCCTAGTCATCTCTGTAAGGCAAGATCGATTGAAATTAGAGATTTTACAAGAAGATATCAACGTAAAGTGTTTGAAGCACAATTCCGATCCCCGACCCACCAACTGGGCTAGAAAAAGGATGGGATGTTTGTGGAATAATATATGATCGGATTTGGACATTTAATAGACCAGTTAATGTTTGATCTTGCATTTCTTACTACCTAGTGCATCGATTAAACAAAAACAATAAGAAATAATTGATAGCCGATGACTGATACAATTTGTCGGGATCAGGAAAATATAGAAATGTTAAAACGATCATTTTGTCTGCGACAAACATATCATCGATCATCGATCCCTGATGCATTTTTAGAATCGAGAATTCTTCAAGAGCATTGATCTCAGAGAGCTTGGGTAGGTTTATCGTTGATCACCGATCCTTGATACCTTTCAGCATCCTGATTCCGATTAACACGAGAAAATGCAGTCACCGGTCTCGAATGCCATGTGTCTTTATCCTGTACGGGGGTTGTATGACCTAGTTTCTCCCTGATTCATGTTAAGGTTCCTTGGGTCCTAGTCATGCCTCCTAGTCATCTCTGCCACGTCAGCTTTGTACAACATGATCGATCGACGTCGGAGCTTTTGCAAGAATATATCAACGAAAAGTGTTTGAAGCACAATTCTAACTCCTAACCCACCAAATGGACTAGCCATAGAGATTATCAAAACCACATTAAACAATGTGCAGAAGTATGTGTTCAAGTTTGTCAAAATTCGGCGGTTGTGATTTATATATGTATCCGATTTTCTTGCATAGTATCTAAACTATGTTCTAACTGTAGGGAAAATTTTGCTGAGAAAGCCAACCACTAGAAGTTCGTTGAGGAGGCCCACCAAGCAGTGGAAAAAATTGATTACATCGATGCGATTCAAAAGGGATGAGACACCAAAGAGAATGACATTCGGGTGATGAGGGACAAAAACATAGATTGGATAAGGAAAGCAACCGAATATTGGGTGAAAATGGCCCAAGAAACGCAACGGGAAATTCATGAAAAATGGGCCGATTGTGAAATAAGATGGGTCAATATTAATCGGGAGATGAAATACATCAATCTCCCAGAATTCGGATCACCCAAGGATTTTGTGGACTTGCATGACATAGTAAAAAAGTTCATGGAGCACACGATAAAGGCTCGAGTAGTATTGCAATAGTTAAGTGTCAAAATAGTTAAGTATCAGTCACGTACAATAGAAGTAAAAGAAATCCTTTCGACCCTGATGGACCAAAACAGATTCCTATATGCCAACACATGCGAGGAACTCTTCTTCAAATGGTCAGAGTATGAGAAGAGTCATCCGCTTCAGTGAAACTATTTGATGACTCTTAGAAGACAGAGAGATGGAAAGCACCATGTGGCGATGTTTGGTTTCACTTAGATTTCAATTTTGATAGTTATTTTTAGTTACCATTTCGTTATAAATAAGAGGATCAACCGTTTAGAAAAGGTCGATGGTTTTTCAAATATCCTCATTTTTGGAATTGTAAGGAATTATTTCCAAACTACCTTAATTGAGAAGTCTTGTTTAGGACCAGAGACAAACTTCTGTTTTTCATCAAAGGCATTATATGATTGGATTGAGGAGGAACTACTTCCAAATTTATTTCATGAATGGATGTTGTAATGAGTAAGAGTTTTTGAATCTATTGATAAATTATCTTTCTTAATATTTCTTGCAGCTCTTGTTCTTAATAATGGAAAGAAAACCATTGTGTTAATGTGTAATTAATGATTAGAGCTAAGGAAACTAATTTTCTTTCCATCATCTTATTGCATGCGTATTTTATTTATGATAATTGTATCTCAAGCAATAATTGAAATACCACCAAGTTAATGTATTAGTACTAGGCTTGTAACATGTGTGGATATCTTTGTTTCCATGCTCGAGGACGAGGTTTATCCCTAACTCAACCTTCTCCAGTAGTTAAGGCTCCCTTTCACCAGTTGGTTTATACCAATGCACTTCCTTTTATCAGACTCATATCATAAAAGAAAATACAAAAAGAGAACATTTAAAATGAAGGAGGAACTTTCATAAGAAGATATCTTGTCAATCACTACATAAAGCCCATCAATAAATTGGTCGGATCGAAAGATATGGAGAACCATTCCACCATCAAACGATGCAAAGTCTAATTGGGCCTCTATGGTAGTTTTGGTTCCTACTGTTTAGTTTAAGGGATTTAGGACCCCTCAACAGAATTGGCGCTAGAAGGAGGGCTGATGAATGAATGGCTAATAATATTTATGATATAATATTTCGCATAACCTATAGATTCAAAATAGCCCACATGCATGGCTAGTCATTCTCAAGACAACCCACACAGATTGAGTACTCCCAAAATAAGTAACTCACCCCAGCGAGAGGAAGAACATATATTCCTTGAAATACCTTACGCTCTTCCCCACTAGGAGTTGAATAAGTTCATAAGAATCACAAGAGCTTATGCCCAACAAATTGGATAACTACCCTTAGCTTCGTTACTTCCTCATATAAAACAAGTAAGTAGATCAATGGTCGACATCCCTGACCATTTTTGTTTTCATATGGTAGAAGACCTGATAGATTTTTCCCTCACTGATATCGAACATCCCTTTAATCTGATCCCCAAAACACTAGCTGGTAACTACTCTGAGCTCGATGATTTTGAATCTAACGAGGAAGGGTTTAACTTGAATTTCTCAACCTCAGATTCATACGACATGGAGGATAACAATTATCATAATGAAGAGAGGGAAAACCCACCTCGGAATAATTAAGCTTGGTTGGACAGAGATGCTTTGGCAATCCCTGGACGAGTACATAACCTCCCCTGACATCCAAAAAAGTTACTCCCTAAATTTGACCCTGAAACCTCAGGATTTCTTGAGGACCATATCAAAAAGTTCATACTATCTATTAGACTGATGAATGTCCAACATGAAGACATATAATGTAGGATTTTCCCCTATACCTTTGATAATTCATCTCTTACGTGGTATTTTAACTTGGCTGTAGGGTCCATAACTAGTTGGACGAAGTTTCAAAAAGATTTTTTAGACAAATTTGCAGAAGAAACCACTACAGGAGCTTTGATGGCCTAGTTGTTTGCTGCCACCATGACTTCAAATGAAAAGGTTAAAGACTTCAATCAATGATTCACCACTATCCTGAACAAATTCCAACCCAAAGCTAAACCCACTCAGGATTTGCAAATCGAAGTATATGCTAATGCTCTCCCTGCTTCTATTTCCATGTTTGTAAAAACGGCTACCAAGCATACCCTAGCTTAAAATTTTGAGGAAGCCAAAACAATTGAATTCCAAATGAAGGGATGTAAAGAGGGCCAAGTCTCATTAGTTAAGAAGGAAGTTCAACCTCCATCCATGAGAGGACTCTTGTTGACCATACCCCCAAGGAAAAAAACAGAACAAGGGCTCGAAAAGGGAAGTGGAGACATAAAGGACCTATAATGGATGATAAATAAGTTTTCAAATGAAATCATTGACATGAAAAGAAGTGCAGGGGAAGGAAACTAAGGCCAAAAGCCCTATAAAACCTTTTTTAAAAGAAACCCACCATTCAAAGTAATTGAACCTCCCCTAGCCAACGTAAACATCGACCTGGGAAATGTAGCATCCGACTCTTTCTGGAACTATCACCAAGAAAAACATTTTGAAAGAGACTGTCCACAATGGGTGCATGCCATGAATTTGATGGCTAATTGGTTCCTAGATGAAGTTTCCCTTACCGAACAATCAAGTGGATTAATGATGAATATTGTTGATCAGGAAGAAGTTGACCCACCGGAAGAAACAACCATGTTGTTGTGGGACCCTGACTTGCCAATGCCTTCCGATGATCTATTTGAGGTTTAAGAACCACCCACTGAGGTATTGGATGTGCAAACGCGAAGTAGGGGTCAACCGGTCTCAAACGAACTTACCATTGCCCAAACTCCGAGAGTAAAAAAAACATCCGATCACCTGAAAGAACCTTTTGTCTCCCAAAGAAATACTATAAACATCCATACACGAGAATCGCCCAAGCTAGAATACAACATAATAGAAGATTTAAAAATATTAAAAGCAAATGTACCGGTCATAGACATGTGTAGAATTCCCTAGAAAAAGAAATTTTTGTTACAAGCCTTGAAGACAGTAGAAACTCCTATAACAAACACTGACCAAGGGGAAAATATAGCCTCCACATATCTAAAAAACAAACCAACTGTGAACACTTTCTCTATAGATAAAAAAGGAAAGCCTTTTGTCCCACCATTCCTTTTAACGTTTGAAGTCTTAAAAAAAAACCTCCATATTTGTTTATTTGACTCAGGGGCATCCTCTAATGTTATGCCATTATCTATCTACAAGAAATTAAATGCAGTCCCTCTCAAAATTTATAAACATGTGATACAACTAGACAGAACCCAGATGAAATTTATTGGAGAACTCAAGGATGTCATGATCAGAATGGCGACACAACCAAAATTTGTTCAAGTAATTGACATCATTGTAGTAGATATACCAGAACCTTATGGACTGTTACTTAGTCAAGATTGGTCTGAGAAGTTGAATGGATACTTTAGCACAGACTGGGCTCACCTTTGGTTTCCATTAAAGGGACACACAAACATGATTAGTTTCCCCGTGCTAGGAAACTACTCCTGCAATTTCGATTTTGGTAATTTATCCCCTCTCTCATATGATGTTCCTCTTACTCAAAAATTTGAAGTGCATTTTCAAGAAAAGGTACCGGCAGCGACGGAAGAAATCCTCTTCTTTCAAGAACCTCTATTGGAAACCACAAAGAAAATAAGTGGAGAGGAAAAAGTTAGCAGTCATGGAGAAGCTTATGAATCTCGCTTGCAATTATGGACCTTTTACTTTGATGGGTCTAAATCGCAAGAAGGGTTAGGAGAGGGGTGTATCCTCATTGATCCAAAGGGGAAATAAAATTTCTTGTCCTGTAGACTAGAATTTGAGTGCACTAATAACACCATCAAGTATGAAGCTTTAGTGCAAGGGATAAATAAAGACATATAATTAAAATTTAAAGAACTAAAGGTTTTCAGAGACTATGAAATCATCGTTAGGAAAGTAAGGAACACTATACATTGCAAATCTCCCCACCTGAGGAATTATCAGTAGGAAGTGCATAGGATAATAGAACATTTTGAAGCCTTCAACGTTACAGTGATCCCCGGAACAAAGAATACTCTTGTTGATTATCTGGCCACTATTTCCTCGAGGATGTCCCCTTTAGAAGACTATGAAGCCTCTCGGTTCACTGTGGAATTTTTTTATAAACCATCAGTTCCCAACAATATTTCTAATTGGAAGGTCTTTGAAGGGGATGAACAGATCATAAACTTCTTAACCAATCAAGAAAATTTTAAATACCTAGCTATTGATGATGAAGTATTACAAGAGAAACTAGTAGAAACCGATCCCCATGAACAAAGAGGTGAAACATATCACTCGAATGACAAACCAAGGTCTCACACGATACTGAAAGGAGTAGCCAATTTGGAGAACCTATTTGACTTAAGGGAAATATTTAAAGGTTCAACAAACACAAAGACAGAGAGTTCCTATCCCATGTATGAGACTATAAATATAGGAACCCAAGAGAACCCTAAGAATATAAATCTTGGTAAGAGAGTATCTAAAGAGGAAAGGAAATCCCATCTCAAAATTTTTCAGAGAATATCACAATGTTTTTGCGTGGCCCTACCGATATATGAAGACTTATGACACTCGCATGATTCAACACACAATCCCATTAAAAACCGAAGTAAAACCCTTCCAATAGAAGCTCTGGAAGTACCACCCATCTTTGGAACCCCTGATGTGTCAGGAGTTTAAGACATTACTAGATGCTAAGATTATCTTTCAGGTTAGACACTCTGTTTGGGTAGAAAATTTGGTTCCTGTCAGGAAAATGTCTGGGGAGATACGCCTATTTGTGTATTCCAGAAACCTTAACAAAGCATTAGAAAAGGACAACTACCCAGTCCCACTGATGGAACAACTCTTCCAGACCGTGTTTGGTTATGAGATTTTCTTCTTGCTGGATGGTTTTTTAGGTTACAACCAAGTTCTAGTTTCAAAGGAACTACCTTCTGAACCAAGTGGGGAACCTTTTCTTATAAACGCATACCCTTCGGGTTAATCACTGTAGGGGAAACCTTCCAAAGGGCCATGGATGTATCTTTTTTGGTACTAATAAAAAAATGTGTAGTAGTTTATTTGGATGACGTGACTGTGTATTCGAAGAATAGAGAAGATCACATCCAACACCTAACCCATATTTTCGAAAGGTGTAGGAAATATGGTATATATTAAACCCTAAGAAAACTATCTTTGGTGTTGAGGAAGGGAAACTACTAGGTCATATTATATCTCAAGAAGGAATTCACATAGACCCAGAATGAATTAAGGAAATATCTCAACTTCCCTTACCCCACAACAAAAAGGCTATGCAATCCTTCTTTGGGAAAATCAATTTTGTGAGGAATTTCATCCCTGATTTCGTTGAAACTATCAAACCCTTACAAAAAATGATCCGCAAAAAATGTTGAATTTAAGTGGGATGATGAAAGACAAATTTCTTTCAACAATATTAAGACTACAATATCTCAAGCTCCAGTGTTGCGAAGTCCCAACTTTAGCAGATATTTTTTCCTCTATACTTTTGCCTCCGACCAATCGTTAGCTGCAATATCGACTCAGAAGGATGATGCAAACAATGAGGTGATGATCTCATTTATGAGCACTAATCTCCAAGGGGATGAACTAAATTACCGTACTATAGAAAAACATGCTTATGTGGTGTACAAGGCAGTAAAACATTTTAGATCTTACATCCTAAAAAACCACACCAAAGTCATTGTGCCTCATCCTGCAGTCCGATCCATATTCACTCAACAAGAGATGGGGGAAAGAAGAGGAAAATGGATGGAAGTTGTCCAAGAATTTGATCTAGATATAAACCCTTCCAAATTGGTTAAGGGACAAGGATTATGTAAATTGGTCGTTGAAGCCCAAGACCAAGTAAATGAAGACACCAAGTGGGAGAATGAATTGGCATTATGGTGTAGTGAAGTTTATATGTTCCCTAGAGTAGGAGTCTTGGTATGGGAAAATAACTAATATCCTACATCACGGGACTTTCCCAGAAAACCTAAACCCTAAGGAAAGGATTTCTCTCAGACTAAAATCAACACAATATCGCCTCATAAATTTGGTGCCCTTTCACGTGAATTATGATGGGGTCCTTTTAAGATGTCTTCAAAGTGAATACACAGACAAGGTTCTGAAGGAGCTCCATGATGGTTCTGCAGGTGGACACTTTGTAGGGAATACCACTGCTCGAAAGATACTCAGAGCTGGCTATTATTGGCCTATTTTGTTTAGAGACACTCACACATATGCTAGAAACTGTAAATCTTGTCAAATGAATGTAGGGAGGGAAAAGAGAGTAGTTGTCCCACTCCAACTTGTGGAAATCTTCATACCGTTAGAGAAATGGGGGTTAGATGTCATAGGAGAAATTACACGGAGTTCTTCAAAACAACATAGATACATACTAAATGCTACAGACTATTTCACGAAATGGGCAGAAGGCATCCCTCTAACTCATGTAAATGAAAAGGTGGTAATCCAATTCATAGAACAATAATTGATCACAGGGTTCGATATGCCTTCCATTGTTATTTTTGATAATGACACTTACTTTTCTTCCACCCTATTAACAAAGTTTTCTCTAGAAAAAGGAATCATAATCGGATACTCTGCAAACTACTATCCACAGGGGAATGGAGTGGCTGAATCAACAAATAAGAATCTACTGAGGATATTGAAGAAACAAATTGCAGACAATTAGAGGAATTGACATAGTTCACTTCATAATTCCTTATGGTCTGATAGAGTAACACCCAATGAATCTATAGGGAAATCCCCATAATTTATGGTATACAGACAAGAAGCTATTCTCCCGAATGGTCTATACCTTCCATCTCTTCATCTTACTCAAGGATCTAGAGGACAACCCTCAACGGTTATTCAAAAAATGATTGATACCCTCCCCATGATGGAAGAAGAAAGAGAGAAAGAAAAATAAAATTTCGTCGCTCATCAACAGATAGTTAAAAGGGGGTTTGACAAGCACAAGGCCAAAGAGAAGAATTTTGAAGTAGGAGACTTAGTCCTGAAATGGGATAGGGAAAATGAAACAAATGGAACACATTCAAAGTTTCAGAATCTATGGATCGGAACTTTGACACCCTCCCGATGAATGGCCAAGCCCTAAAACAATATTTTTGTTAAAAATAAATAAATGTGTGTGTTTTCATGTTATTTTATTTTGTAGGTGTTAGGAAGTCTGATTTTAGAGTCCTTTATTTTTGTTTTCTTTTGTGAAGTATTTTTTTGCAATAAAGTTTTGTTCCACAATGCATTGGTTGACCTTAATAAATACGGTGTAGAAAACTTTGTTCCTGACTCATGCTTACATACAACACATGAAACACTGGGTGAATTGTTGTTGTCTTAAAGGAGTTATGTATCTAACCTTTGCAAATAAACAGCCTTGGACAGTGATGAAGTGTTTGCCTGGTGGTCTGGTAAAACCAAATGGAAAGATGGTAAGATGGAAAGGACCACATGTTCCTCAAGACATAGCTTATTTTTTTTTTTCACTTTAACCATCAAATCTTACAAATAACATACATCTTCCTCTCCCACTCGCTCAGGGAATCTATGCCAAAATTAAATCAATTATATCAAATGAGCATGAGGTAGGAGAGGGTATGCAGATAACTCCACCATGGCTATGGACGCTTGATGGCAAAAAAGCAAGGTTTGTGACATTGGGGTGACTCCTTCGGGGCTATGGACACTCGTTGGCAGTGGAGCAACAACACATCAAGTGAATGATGATAACTAAAGCTCCTGGTGCCAGTGAATGCTTTACTTGACTCTTGTTAAAAAAGGGACGTGGGTCATGGATAAAGGGAACGAAGGTGGAATAAAGGTTGAAACCCCACAGGTAGGCCCAAATTCAACAACCGGGGGAATTTCAAACGCAAGGATAAAAGAGACTCTAATAAAAAACAAAACTAGTTGAGTTCTTAACCAGTTTCTACATCAACTATTCCTGGGGAAGTAACCAAGGTTCTTCTTTCGTCCAGTAAGTTGCCATTTTTTGAGCACTCAACACACTCTAGAATCCTTATGAAATTTTATCACTTTTTGGGTACCACTTGTTTTCTTCACAGTCTGAATCAATTTCACTTTGGGAAATGGTTTATCTTTGCTTTTTTTTCATGACTCTTATCATCAAGTCAGGTTTGTTGAACTTGTAAAACCTCATGTCTAAAATAAATTAACACCCGAATTAAGAATCAATAGCTAACACTGCACCTAACGCGCTCAGGTTCAATGTCGAGAACATTCAAGCAAGTAAAGGGATGAAACAATTACAGTAGTCGTCGAGCGCCAATCCCCATCAACATTGGCAGAAGGTGGAGTTGGTTTGCATAAGTTATTCGCATGAAGTTTCAAGAGATAGCCGATCCCCTTCGGCACCAAAAAAATATGGGAAAGATAGACGTTAACAAAGGATGTAAAGAAATAGACGATATCCAATGATCGATGTTATTTATCAGGATTGGGGAAATCTAGAAAGGTTAAAACAATCATTTTGTCTGCGACAAGCGTATCACCGATTGTTGATCCCCGACACATTTTCGGCATCGAGAGTTCTTCGAGAGAGTCGATATGAGAGCACTTGGGTAGGTTTATCACTGATCATCAATCCTTTATACCTTTCAGCGTCGAAAATATATGATTGGGTTTTAAAATGTATATCTTAAAGAAAATCCCAATTCCAATTAACACGAGCAAATGAAGTCACTGGTCTCGAATGCCACATGTCTTTATCGCATAAGGGGGTTGTACAACCTAGTTTCACCCCAAGTCATGTTAAGGTTCCCTCAGTCCTAGTCATGCCTCCTAGTCATCTCTACCACATCAGCTCTATATGACAAGATCAATCGACTTCGGAGCTTTTTCAAGAAGATATCAACGAAAAGTGTTTGGAGCACAATTCCGACCCCCGACCCACCAACTGGACTAGCAAAACGATGGGATGTTTTTGGCATAAGATATGATCAGATTTGGACATTTAATAGACCAATTAATGTTTGATCCCGCATTTGTTGCTGTCTCGTGCATCGATTAAGCAATAACAATAATAAATAATTGATAGTCGATGGCCGATGCGCTTTATCGGGATCGGGGAAACCTAGAAAGGTTAAAACAATTGTTTTGTCTGCGACAAACATATTTCCGATCGCCAATATGCGATGCGTTTTCGGCATCGGGAATTCTTCAAGAGAGTCAATTCGAGAGCACTTGGGTAGGTTTATCACCGATCATCGATCCTTGATACCTTTTGGCATCGGCAAGATAGGATTGGGTTTTAGAATGTATAGCTTAAATAAAATCATGATTCCAATTAACACGAGCAAATGCAGTCACTGTTATCGAATTCCACGTGTCTTTATCATGTAAGGGGTTTGTATGACCTAGTTTCTCCCCAAGTCATGTTAAGGTTCCCTGGGTCCTAGTCACGCCTCCTAGTCAAGTTTTCCACGTTAACTCTGTACGTAAATATCGATTGGCGTCGGATCTTCTACAAGAAGATATCAACAAAAAGTGTTTGAAGCACACTTTTGACCCCCAACCCACCAACTGGACTAGCCGTAGAGATTATCAAAACCAGGTTAAACAAGCGCAGCGGTATGTGTTCAAGTTTTTCAAAATTTGATGGTTGTGATTTATATATGCATCCGATTTTCTTTCACAGTCTCTAAACTATGTTCTAACTGTAGGTAAAATGTCGTCGAGAAAGACAACCACCAGATGTTCGTCGAGAAGGCCCACCAAGGATGTGGAAAAAATTTATTACATTAACGCGGTTCAAAAGGGCTGAGATGCCGAAGAGCATGAAATTTGGGTGCTGAGGGAAAACAACATAGATCAGATAAGGAAAGTGGTCGAATACTAGGTGAAAATGGCCCAATAACCTCAGCGGGAAATTCAGGAAAAATGGGTCGATTGCAAAAGAAGTTGGGTCAAGATTAATCGGGAGATGAAAGACATAGACCTCCCAGAATTTGGCTCACAGGAGGATTTTGTCGACATGCATGACATAGTCAAACAACATGCAAAACAAGACTTGAAATGGACTACATAGATAACAAAGGTGGCGAGCATGGTGCCAGGTCAAGTATAGTAGTTCATGGAGCACCTGATCAAGGCTCGAGCAGTATTGCAACAATTCAGTGTCAAAATATTTAAGTATCTGGCATGGGCAGTAGAAGTAAAATAAATCCTTTTGGCACCAATGGAACAACACAGATTCTCATATGCCAACACATGCAAGGAACTCTTCGTCAAATGGTCAGAGTATGAGAAGATTCATCCGCTTTAGTGAAACTATTTGATGACTCTTAGAAGACAGAGAGATGGAAAGAGCCAGGTGGCGATGTTTTTTTTACTTATCTTGCACTTTTGATAGTTATTTTTAGTTAATGTTTCATTATAAATAAGAGGATCGACCTTTTAGAAAAGGTCAATGGTTTTGCAAATACCCTCATTTTTGGAATCGTAAGGAACTATTTCCGAACTACCTTAATTGAGAAGTCTTGTTTAGGACTGGAGACAAAATTTTGTTTTTCATCAAAGGCATTATATGATTGGATTGAGGAGGAACTACTCCGAACTTTATTTCATGAATGGATGCTATAATGAGTAAGAGTTTCTAAATCTATTGATAATTTATCTTTCTTAATATTTTTTGCAACTCTTTTTCATAATAATGGAAAGCAAATCATTGTGTTAATGATTAGAGCTAAGGAATCTATTTTTCTTGCCATCATCTTATTGCATGCATATTTTCTTTACGATAATTGTGTCTCAGAAAATAAATGAAATACCGACAAGTTAATGTATTAGTACTAGTCTTGTAACATGTGTGAATATCTTTGTCTTCATGCTTGAGCACGAGGGTTATCCCGAGCTCAGCCTTCTCCAGTATTTAAGACTAGTACTAAAAGAAAAGAAAATACCAGCGCACATCCTTTATTATATTAATCTAATAAAAGAAAATACAAAAAGAGAAATTTTAAACTGAAGGAGGAACTTTCATAAGAAGATATCTGGTCAATCACTACGTAAATGCCATCGATAAATTGGCCAGATCAAAATATTCGAAGAACTATTCCACCATCAAATGCTACAGAGTCTAATTGGGCCTCTGTGGCGGGTTTGGTTCTTGCTGTTGAGTTTAAGGGATTTAGGACCCCTCAACATAACTCCATGCCCAAGAGTCCTTCCCCAATCCACCTCATACTCATTACATGGTGTAGATAAGTTCTCCTTGGAAAACATTCCTTGACTTGGGGGTTGACCTACCCAATAGGGCACCATGACACCCCTCCCATACCTAAATTTGACAAATTTTATAAGGTCTTTGACCATTTGTTTAATTTGAAAAGGGGGTATTTATTTCACTTGTTTGGGTGGTTATTATATTAAATTTAGATTACTTGGCATGATTCATATGACTTGTGGACCCTTAGAGGGTGTACTTGTTTGTCTTTGCAGGACCTTACATGGTGAAATCTATTCATGAAGGAATTATTCAACTTGGACTTTCATAGAGGCTTGAAATGCCACGGGATGGATGCCATTCCCCACATGTGGGATACAATTGATGATGAGTGTTTCACCTTGAGGGTGGAAGAAGTATAATTTGGAGGCACCTTAGCATCATTAGAGGATGAGATTCCACTTCTCTTCCACTTGTACGTATCCTTTGAGGTCAGGTATGTTTCCCACTATGCCTTAATGTCATCTTGGAGACTAGGGTTTGATGGATGATGGATCCTAGAGGTGGTTTGACAGGTGGAGGCTCATGGCATGGGACATTTTCACACATGATCATGACACATTTCCTTTGGAGACCCAATGTTCCACTCATTGAGGGTGTATGCCACATTATCTATCCCTACATCACCCTCCTAGGGCATGATGTCACACTCTTTAGGGTTTTATTTTATGTAATTTTCATTTTTGTAAATTGTAAAGGAAAATGAAGGGGGTCGACCCTCTTGTAATTTGTTTCTGACATTTTTAAGTGTAAAAATTGGTTTAGATGGCCTCATATAAATAAATGATCATCTCATTTTAATTTTTCATCATTTATTACTCACCATTTGTGAGAACATGTATGGAATTTTCGACCTACTTGGCTATCTTTCTCTTCTACACTCATGCAACTTGCTTGGAGGATCAATTTGTGGATACTTTTTCTTATTTTTGGATGGAATTTCTACAATTAGGGTTTTATATCATGCTATCTTGGTGAAGTAAGTGAAAATTATTGTTGTGAGGGAAATCTCCCTACGGACTAGCAAATAGAGTTCCGACTTTGCATGCAGATATGACCGAAGAAAAACTACTTTATACCTTCATCCCTAGATTTAAATCCCCTTTTCTTAGTAAATGCAAGGAAAGATAAACCTACCTTGTTCCTGACATTTGATGTCGATCCTCCGTTGTACTTGATTACTTGTTCGCAATACTCCTTCCAAAGCTGACCTCCATACAAGACAAGCAACAACTACGCATGCATCCTACATATATACTAACGGGTTAGAAATCCAAACATATACTAATCAAACTATAAAAAGTTCATGAATTGGGATGGGAAAATCATTTTCTTTATTACTTTGAATGAGTAAACTTACAAAAGTTGAGATCGGCCACCGCTTCACAAACCTGATCCTGGGCTCCTCTTCTAATATCCTCGAACTGCTTTTCTTTGTATCTCCTTTGGCATCAGGAAAGGCTAAAGGGTTGGGACAATGGGAATACGCAAATGGGCAGAGTTTCTTTGCTATATTTTTCCTCCTCCAAATGGGACCCCTACCCATTCTTTTATAGGCTAGAAGGAGCTAGGTATTTGGACGAACCCTCGGCCATGCATGGCCGGGAGTTTTAGTTAACTCAACCATAGCTTTTGTGTTCCGTCGGAAACTTTCCTTTTTTCATGATTTTGTCGGTCCACGTGGGTTGTTTTGGGTTAGCCAGCGTGTACATGCGTGCAGTAATGGAGTAGGGCGCGTGGGCCTTTATAAAAGAGGATTTTCAAAGAGTTGTTCAACAGTGCTTTGGTAAAGAAGGGAAGTGAGTTGGCCTGATGCCAGGTAAGAATGTGTGGTGCAATTTAGGGTTATAATAGATTCCCCCTAATGTGTGAGGTCAGAAGAGCATCTGATGGCCGAAATACATTACCAATCTTTACTGATGTGCCGAACGATTGAGCCCAAGGATCAGGAACCAGGAGGTGCCATCTGCAAAATAAAAAATGTCTCACCGAGGTGGGCATACCCATGCTCGGGATAAAATAGAATCATGGCTACCAATCAAATACACTGTAGATCCATGCCATATAACTATATAAAGAGTAGCCACGAATAATACACAACGGAGATACATCTCAAAATCGAAAAGATATACATATAGAGTATCCATCTTCTAGAAGCTGATATGGCCTGATGGATGGAGATGAGATCTTCAGAGCTCGAGAAACAACTTCAAAATCTTCAAAACTCAGGTAGGAGTGTAATATGAGTGTACGAATGCACTACCTGAGGTCTTTGATGACTCGTTGGTCATGGACTTGATAATCTTGAGGATTAGACTGAAGGCTTCAGTGATTTCGAACAAGGACTTGATTGGATGTTCAGGATGGCCGGGTATGAGGACAAGAGACATATTGCAGAGGGGATGACTCAGGCTTGGTGACAAACTTCCCTTGGATAATAGCATGACAAATGATGAGACTCAGGCAGCATGGCATTAATCATAAGTCTACGAAGCAGGAGGCAACACAAACTCTCCATATGTTTGGAAGGATAACCAAACAAGGAGGACACAACTCTATATAGCGAGAAAAAGCTTTCAAAGGTCGTACTACACCCCATAGTCTGATGAACAAACGGACATATATGCTTTATCCAAGGGCAACTCATTATGCTGACAATAAAAAAAATACTTTTCCCTTCCTCTTTTTGGGGTATATTTGATTTTTTTTGTTCTTTTCAATAATTGTGGAAAAAGAATAAAGGAATATTACGTTACAAAGGAGGAACGAGTGTTGCAAACATAAAAGCTCAAGGCACAAGGACATGATTGATGTTCTAGTAGAATGATACTGGATAAAAATCCTCCAGGGGCCAAAGGTGTTAAGATGCAGAATCAATCTGTTACAAGGCTGGCGTATAACGTATGCAAACGTGGTTAATAAAACACACAATGGTAATGTCCTTTGATGTAAGTTTAACGAGCCCAAAGAAGGTAAGATTGATGGTTTTTCATATTTAGAGAGTCTGAAAAACATAAAAGGAGACTCCATTGGGGTACCTTTTTCGAAGATAGTCTAGTCAGTTCAAAAAAGGGTAAACTAGCACCGATTAGACATTGATTCAAAACCATTTTAATGAGTGTGATAAGGACAGGATCACTCGGCTATTTTTTCATTTTTAAGGAGCCTAAAAAAAGCTTAACTATGGACTCCGTCAGGAACGTTCTTCTGGATCAATTTAACGAGTGTGAAAGAATAAGGTCACTCGACAATCTTTTCAATTTTAGGGAGTCTAAAAAGAGCTTAACTATGGACTTCATGGGGGTTCCTTCGTAATTTTAGTCCCTCGGGCCCGAAAAAAAGATAAAATTATACTTGAGAGTACTCTTCTATAGAGTTGAAGTTCCATAGAGTATACCTTTGTTCGTATAGTTGATCATCCAGACCAAAAAAGGGGTAAACTACTGCCGGATAGACGTGACTTCAAATTTCAGTTTAACGAGTGTGAAAGGCCACAAGATCGCTCGACAATCTTTTCATATTTAGAGGGGTCTGAAAAGGGATTAAAAGAAGACCCGTTATCTTTTGGGAGTCCTAAGGGTGAGGTCAAGAGAGAAGAAGAATCATGCAAATGAGGCTCAAACTCATATTCAAAAAAGACTATAAGGACTCCCGAGCCTACAGTGTTTTTAGAGACAGCATGAATGCCATAATGCAACCAGGATCTACCTAGGGCATCCATGTTCCGGTAAGCTCTACCGCCAAATTGCGACACTTCTAAAGTAGAGAAGATGGTTCCGTGTCACAATATGATGGGATCAATCCTATGGAGAATGAAAAAGACAACGAGATACAAAAGTCAGGGTAGAAACCTAACCTATATGCTCAAGTTGATCGTCGAAATTTTTTTCATGGACCGTCAAAATTTACTCAAAACTCATAAAAAAAATGTCCCAATACCCGATCAAATCCCTCCCCTATAACTCCTGAATCACTCTAAATGGTTTTTGGTATAAAGAAAATGATAAGGGAGGCCAAAAAAGTGACAAAAAGAGGCCAAAAATTCTATAAATAGAAGCTGGCAGCTCATTATCACCATTGCTAATTTGAAAATTGACTCTGGAGCCAAAAGACCCCCTTTGATAGAAATGGTGATTCTAGGAGCTACAGTGGATGAAACGAACTTCTGTCTGGACCAAGTAAGTACAAATTCCCCTATCTAGCTATTCAATTCTTTATTTTTTCTTTTTATTTCATTTTTTGGGTGGGCGTCGACCTTTAAAAGGTTTGCCCTAGGTCCACACGGGCTATCTCTGGACAGGCCGCATGTACACTCAGGATGAGTAAAAAATGCCCGCGTGTACATGTGACTTTCACCTAGACAACACGTGTGGACATCCCTTTATAAACAAAAAGAACTAAAGAGCACTCACTCACCCTCCTGAACTTGGTTGTTTTGGCAAGATGTATGTCCACTGGAGGGAAAGGGAGCATGAAGAAGTTAGTGAGTTGGTTGTGGGAGATCCGAATGCCATGGCCACGTTGATGCAATGTGGTTTCCTAAAGTTCTTCTTGTGTCCGTTTATGCGGGCGCAATCGAGGCTACTGAATGCCTTGGTTGACTATTGGCACCCTGATGTAGAGGCTTTCATGCTAGAGGGGCAATCACTGGTGCCTACCACCGAGGATATCTACTTTTTGAATGGCCTCTCAAGGAGAGGGGAACCAGTCAATTTCAGGACGTTTCCATCAGGGCCGCATAACACAGAGGAACTGGTAGCCCTGCATTGTGAGGCAGGGGAAAACCGTTTGAGTTCCCAAGTGCCCATAAGTAATATTACTAACCTATCATTGCAAGCGATATTATTGCTCATTGGGCAAATTACCAGTTCAACGGCCTTGCATCAGGCGTCCCACACACAGATGAACTGTGCTATCTAGTGCTTGAATGCACAAATTTTTGACTGGAGTACGACACTATTGGAGTGTATGAAGAGGCAATTGACAGATTGTCATCAGTGGACACAGAGGAACTTTGGGTTCGGGACTATTTTGTGCTCCTTCTTTTTTGCGAGAGTTTCGATATTTAGTCCTCGGGAAGTGGTATGAGGACATCATGCCTCTTTTCCTGCTGTATGTAGATAGGCAATATTATTGCCACGACATGGTGGTGGAAGGACCAATGATTCCTTCGATGATGATTTTTTTGCATGGATGTCACGGCAGATCCCTATGATCGAGGATTACCCATATGCAGGGATAGACTTTTCGAGAGATCCTGAGATACTCGTGCCTCCTGGTGAGGAGCGAGGGGAGATGGGTAAGTCTCCACCTTTGTATTTTTTTTGTTGTATATGTTATTTTTATGTGATTTTTGCTATATATATCATTTTTTTATATGCCAGAGTATTTGAAAGATATATGTTTGTTGCATGCAGATGTGGGACCTGTGCGACCTGTCGATTATGCAAGGAACATGCATCGTCCTTAGCTAGGGGCCGCAGTTGCCGCTGCTGGGGGACCATCAGTAGCAGGAGACCTCCCAGCCAGGGAGGCTGAGAGAGTACTCAGACGAGTTGAGTGGAACTTTACTGCACTCACTCGCACAGTCCCGATGGTGGAGATTGAGGACTTGTCGCCATCTATGCAGCCTCATGTAGTGGGGGCACCTTGGATGTGGGTCCGATTGTTTAGTAGTTTATCCCATGCTGTGGACTAGTATAACAGGGCCCATAGGCCCTGAACCTATTTAGACATTTTACTTGCCACGAGCACTACATGTATATATTTTTTGAGGGTGTAATCCCAGTGACTTGTTATTGGTCCTATTTTTGAGGTGCTTGCATCCATCTATGTACTCTGGTTACTTTTATGATAATATATATATTTTTTGGTCTTTTGTATCTTATGGATCACGTGTGCAAAAATGTATTTACATGCTTATGTCAATGTTTTTTCATATGTAAGCAAGATGCCAATCTAAAATTTGATTAGCTAGAGTATCTGTAATTTGGTTTAATCTTCTAGGAACATGAAAATATGTAATATAATCAAAGTTTCATTCTAAGAGACGTACCCTAAGGAATCGTTGGTGTAAAGTTGGATCAAGAACCTGGTATACTCTGTTTAACTGAGACACAACTAATTGAGCGTCGAGATAGACTCTAAGATGAGAGATACCCAATGACAAAGTGTCATGAAGAAACTCAATAACTACACTATACTCGGTGACATTATTTGTGGTGTCACCTAAGCATATACCTTAGGAGGATAACAACTGGCCCTGAGGTGTAAAGATTACCCAAGCTATGGAGGCAAGCCTTCGAGTGTGCCGACTAGCACCGCCTGCATACCCAACGAACACCTCAAAATCACTTGACATCTGCCATATTGATGAAATATAACATCAATGACATGTCCATAACATTTAAAAGAAACAAAAAAGTAATAGTACAAAGACTATACATATGTTACAAAAAGTTACCCACAGTGACCTACCTATGAGTAATACTTCTTGAGGTAGAGCCCATTTCTAGGCTCTGCCAAAGCATTCCCTTCGAAATCAACCATACGATAGGCACCCTTTTTTAATACCTCTTTTATGATGAAAGGCCCGAACCACATGGGTTTGAATTTGCCTGCCCCCAGGGGATCCTTATCTTGGTCATAGACCAGGACAAGGTCACCTTCAGAGAAAATCCAAGGATGAACGGACCTATCATATTGACACTTGACCTTATGTTTGTGAGCCTCGTTGGCCAGGGCCGCATCATGACACTGTTCATTGAGCTTTTCAAGGTATACTAACCATTCTTCGAGTAGAGAAGTGTCGGGCAATAATTGTAATGCCAATTTTAGAGACGGGATCTGACATTCGATGAGAAAGACTACCTCCAGCCTGTAAATGAGTTGAAAAGGTGAGAAACCAGTTGCAGTCTTAACAGATGTTTAGTAAGCCCATAATGCCAAGTATAGCATCAAATGCCAATTTGACTTGGCGGAGTTGATAGTTTGCTGTAGAATAGTCTTAAGAGTTTTATTTACAGCTTCCACCTACCTGTTGGCTTGGGGGTAGTAGGGTGATGAATTTTCTTTCCGTAACCCAAGCTTTGATGTTAATTTGGTCATCATCTGATTCTGAAAGTGACTACCATGGTTAGTGGAAATCTCCCTCGGGACGTCGAACCTTGCTATGATCTGGTTGAATAAAAAGAGAGTTGTAGTCTCTCCATCATCTTTAAACATTGGCATATCTTCCACCCACTTTGTGAAGTAGTCAACAACTACGATGATATAGTGATGCCCCCTTGCTGAAGGGGGGTTGCAAGTAGTGTAATCAATCCCCCACTTGGTGAAGGGACCAACTATGATGACAGGAAACATGGGAGCGGGATGTGCCCTCATCTTCTGAGAGAAGATTTGGCACGGATGACACTTCTTGACCGATTCGATACAATCTTTGATAAGTGTTGGCCAGAAGTATCCTGCTCGTAGAATCTTTTGGGTTGTTGCCAACCCAGAAAAATGACCGCCACAAGCTATGGTATGGCAATCGTTGAGCATGATAACTACCTTCTCATGTGTGAGACATCGACGTAACATGTAGTCTACACCTCTCCGATACAATGTATCATCGAGTATGAGATAATACTTATCCTGATGGCATATATGCTAATGCTCATCATGATAAGAAGAAGTGGGGCACTTCAAAGTCTGGAGATAGATAAGTATATCTCTGTACCAAGGATCTGAAGATGTGATAAAAAACATATCTCCCCAGATAGGTGATTCTTCAGGCACAACGTCACCTGACTCAACCAGAAGTTTTGAAATAAGCTCTGCGAAGACCAATGACTTTTTGGACTTTGCTGAAATGAAGTCTAAGTCAAACTCCTGGAGGATGACTATCCATCTACTGATTTTTCCACCTATTACCCATCATGTCAACATGTACTGGAATGGATTCACGACAACAATGATGGTGGTCTTGCGAGATAGAACATAATGACAGAACCGTTGAACAGCATGAACTGCTGCCAATGCAAGTTTTTCGATTTGAGAATAATTGAGTTCTGGTCCTATGAGGCCTCGACTCAGGTAATAGATCATGTATTCTAAGAACAAATCATCTTCCTGAACTAAAACCATGCCAATGGTTGACTCTGCTGCAGCCAGATATAATAAGAAATCTTTGTTATAGTTAGGTGGTCGAAGTAGAGGGGCAGTTGTGAGGGCATGTTTTAATGCATCGAAAGAGCATTGAGCAGCATTGTCCCATTAAAAAGGAATGTCTTTCTTCAGTAAGCGCATAAAGCCCTTGGTGATTTCGGCATAGTTGGCGATGAAGCGTTGTAAAAATTTCACCTTGCCTTGTAGACTCTGAAGTTGAAGGATTGTGTGTGGGGGGGGGGGGAACTGGATTATTGCCTCCACCTTGAGTGGATCAACCATGATCCTTGTTGTTGATACGATGAAACCTAACAAACATCCTGATGTTACGCAGAAGTTGCACTTGTTTGGATTCAAACGAATCCAAAAGTAGCGACAGCATTCGAAGATCAGTCTAAGGTGTGTGGGATGATCCATTCTCTTGCGAGATCGCGATGCTAAATCATCTAGATAGGCCTCGACTATATGCTTGAGATCATGAAAATAAAAATACATGGCCCATTGGAAGGTGGCTCTAGCATTTTTAAGACCAAAAGGCATTTTACGATACGCGAATTTACCCCAAGGACAAATGAATGCCGTTTTGTGTTGGTCTTCGGGTTTGATTTGGATTTGATTATATCCCAAAAAACCGTCCATGAAAGAAAAGACCTCGCAACCAACACATTCATCAATGATCTGGTCAACGAATGGTGTTGGAAAATTATCTTTGGGACATGCTGTTGAAGGAAAATCTCCCTACGGACAGGTAGATCGCCTCAAAGAGATAGACTCTTAACTCTAAGACAGAAAGTGCTTATCATGGTCACTAACTTCCTTTTAGATCTAGGTAGACTAGTGTGTAAGGAGGAAGGAGAAAATAAGTACCTTTTACCGACGTTTGTCCCTGCACGCTCCGAGTTGAGCTCCAATCTTTTGCTCCTCGATAAGCTCTGTAGACAAACAAAGCACGACCACTTCCTACTCTATCAAGATTAGTCCGAAATAGGTCTATCTACTAAAGAGACTAATTCATGTGAGATTAAACACAAATTAGAAAGAAACAGGCCAAGCAAATTATATTAATGAGGACAAAACATTACTTACAGCCGTAGATGGATTGCAGCAGTTTTGTCAAGTCCTCCTTATCTACCCCTTGCTCAAAAGATCCATGATATGAATGATTATAACTTCACTGATTGCTCCCTATGAGATCATAGGTCTCTTGCTTCCAAATCATATCTGTTCCAGCATGACTTATAAGATCATAAGTTTGGTGTGATTCTCCTTTTTTAGTCCTCTTTCAGCATGAGAAAGCTCTCTTATATATCTTTGGAGAGGCTTTAACCACTTGAGATATCCTTGGGGAAGTTGAGGATTTTCCTCATTCAGTTGAGGATCTACCCTAAGATCATGGCTCGATTAGGGATTTGAATCCAACTTCCTTCCAAGAATGAAAGGATCCTTCCCCCATTCATCTCAACAACTTAACTACTACCCAGAATAGGAAGCGCTCCCTCAAAAGGGCCATCAGAGCACTGTAGCGCTCCCCAGTAGGCTTAAGGGGGGTGCCATCTCTCCTAAAATCAATAGCGCTCCTCCAGAAGGGCCAAAGGAGCTTTATAACGCTCCTAGATAGTGTAAGGGGGGGCGCCAACACTCCCAAAAGAGGTATAGGGGAGCGCTCTCCTCCAAAACTTAGTTTTTTGAGTGGTTTCAAATGGTAAAAGGTTCATGAGCCCAATTAACCTTTCCTCCTCTTCCAAATCAAGTGTTTTAACATGTGTCAAGTTTCCTCTTGATGTCATTTATAGGCACAACATAGGCATCATGGCAGTATGCTTTCCTTGACACTTATGACACTTGTAAGCAAAATGCGACACTTGTGACCTTTGTAATGACGACACTTGCGACACTATCAAAGTGAGTATTTTGTATGTGTAACAGAGTGCCCTCCAAAGTATGAAGTTAGAAGATGAGAAATGATAACTGAAATGCTTTGTATACTTTCAAGAAAGGGTATAGACGCAGAGAACCTGACAAAATCTTCACACAAACATCCAACAAATATCATGACATGTTTCAAACCCAAGGCAAGCATACCTATGCTTGGGTGATCAAGACTTGCAAGATATGGCTGCCATAAAATACACTATGGATCCATAATAGTATTAATAAAAAGGTATAGCCATCGAGGATACAGTGTGGATCTATACTTTGATGAACTGAATTGATTGTAGCCATGAAAAATACATAGTGGATCTACGAGATGACAAGACATAGCCATGGCCAATACAAAGTGGATCTATGTAATAGTATATATGTGTCATTGTTCAAGAGATACTCCTTCGCAACCTGGGAAAAGCACATATCAAAGTGATCACTCAACCCAGGGTCTTCTTACCGATCTTGATGTAGTACAAATCTAACCATGTGAATAGATGTCCTGATGTCGAACATGGCAGAAACCACTTGATTACCAGTCAATAATGTAAACCGTTAACAAGCCCGAGGGAGATCACCATTAATGTCAATGATTCCCAAGGTACTCTAGTACATTCCAACGAATGTGAATGGATGATCTAAAGTCAAACATCCATGGAATCAACCGATCAGAGGTCAATGATGTAAGCCCACTGTCAGACATGAGGAGGCCTGCCATTGAGGCATGCAGGTCCCAAAGTACTAACTGGTTTCTAAGCCTAGTTCCTGGATAATGTGTTGAAGTCGACAAGAATAGACTCGTCGAAGGAGGGCCTTGATGTATCCCCCATCAACGACATGAAACGAACATAGAGATTTAATTGGTAGATCAAATGAACAAGGAATGACATGGGTATTGAGACAAGATATTTGTGATGGCTGACTCTCGAGGTGGATACTTCCCTTGAACACTGAGGCACGACAACAGAAACATGACATGAACCAAAACTTGATGATGTAGAGGATGCTGTGACTTACGTCAGGTGACCCAGAGGAGTGAAAGAAACTCAAAGGATTGGCTCAGTACAGAGGTTCAACAGATTAAGATGTGCGCAAAGACAAAGTGCCGTGTTCGAGGGCAACTCTAAGAGTTACTTGGTAATGTTCTCAAAAAACTGCTTGGCTTGCTTCTTTCAATTTTTCCCCCATATAGATAGACGAGTACCTCTTTTTAATTTAACGAGCTCGAGGTGGATAACACATGCTCAATAAAACTCACCTTTGGTAAGTTCCTCTTCCTTTGTTTAACGAGCTAGAAGAAGTAAGGGTTCAACCCCATATGGGCCTATCGATGTTTTGTTTAGCGAGTCCAAAGACATAAAACTCAAAGGTTTTTCATGATTATAGAGTCTGGAAAAACACTTAAAAGAGAACTCTCTCAG
>JASDQU011103087.1:4407-16650 GCA_032191745.1 Picea mariana
GAGAAAATAGAGACATTGAGGTACAAAAGGAGACCTAACCCCCTTAATTTGAAGATACATGTTTACTTTCTTGTTTTGTGTCCAAGTAGCATTGTTAGAGTAGATTGAATGTAGTAAAGAGTTTTCACCCAACTAGGAAGTTGAACTACAACTCTTCTCCTTTTCTCTTCCATGCTCACAAAAGGGAAATGATGAATGAACCATAATTGTTTACTAATTTGTCTTTGTGTTCTTGGGAGGGAAGGAAAATTTTGATTTATGTACTTCACTCTTGTATTTCCAATTTTGTAGTATAAGTAGGCCAAATAGAAACAATAAGTAAATGAGCATATTTTCTATATTCATACATAAATATGTAGTCTCTATGGTGTAGTTGACTCCTTGTGATTCTCTCAAATGATATCCCCTCTGCTGTATCGTCAATATGCACTTTGGTACAATTTTTACAGTAGGCCTTCCCACATGCCTGAATCCATACACAACTCAACGTGACAACTTGAACAACATCTAAAAAATAAATAATTTTAGAACATGCACACCATCAGCGTCCCACTCCCAATCAATACAAGAAATTGGAAAGCTGAAGAGGACATCAACAAGCCAGTTGGACAAATTACCAAGCACATGCATCATTTGATAGATATTGAGATGCCTTAGCAATGGACACAGTCAATAAATACCAGGGAGGTTAAATTAAATTTTAACACAAAGTTTGTCCAAGCTTCCTCCTCAAGGTTTTATAATATTAACAATGACTGGAGGATCTTCATGATGCACCCTTATATCAGCTAAAGCCAACAAATCTAGTCATTGAATCTATAAAAATCCATTCTACAAAGCTGATCGAAAGAGCAAAGTCCATCTACAAAGCTGATTGAAAGAGAAAATATGCTTTTCATTTCAGTAGAGAAGCAAAGACAATGCATGGTCTGGATTTTGATTTGAACTTATAGCCCATTCTTACCTTTAGTAGTGAAATTAATAATAATAGGAAAAGAAAATCCTCATTAGAGGATGAGGTAAAGGAAATACATAAGCCTTTGAATATGGATGGTCATCTTGATTTTATGGAGATATAATTGAATACCAAGGGATTTGGAATGCTGCAACAAAATATATGTATGGAGTTGAATAAAATGAATTTTGATCATATAAGTTGCACCTATCTTTAAATGGAAACAGTTTTGCCTTTTGGTTTCCTAGTCTTCATATGCAAATAAAATTTTTGATTGAACCAAACACAATACTTAAAGTCTTAGTTTCATAAAATATGATTGGGGATTCTTTGGCTCTGACTCAGTCCCTAATATTTTTAGCTTATTCTTAATTGTTCTCTAACTCACTCTTTTGTTCTTTTCTTTACAGTTCAATATTCGAGTTTGTTTGTTTTTATCAGTTCCTTTGTCAATCTTTCTTCTCATTCTTTTTTCCTTTTTTTTTATTGAGGATATAACTATCATTTGAATAGTTATGGATGTTAAAGTTCAATGCTACAATAAAAGGTAGACGCACAACTCACCAGACTAAGGCCTTCTCGTAAATCAAATAGCTCAGCAATTAGCTTGTAATAGAAAGGAGGAAGAAACTGGTAGGAGTAACCCAACACGTGTAACAAAGAACTAAGCTAGCTCAGGCATACCTTGAACAGGAAGAGGCACAAGGGCACCCACTAATAGTATTAAATGCAAACTATATAAAATGCTCAGATTTGACCTAACTGAAAGAAAAACTAGGACAAAAGAACATTGTAAAATGAATCCTAGCATAAAATGTAGGGTTTAACATGAAAACTGCTGAGATTTGGGCACTCATCGCTTATAGTTATTATGGGAGCTCAATACAACAAAGAAAGAAAAGTAAAACATGTATGCTGTTTTTTGGAAAATGCAGTATATCAATAAACAGGCAAGAACATTTCTCCTGGTGAGTCCGAAAAGTCTGTGAAGAAGATAGACAGAGCACAAGTCGAGGGACAAGTAGGCTATGATCCCCCAGCAATATGACTTGTTGCTAACCCTAGATTTGAACTCCACTGCCTAAAACAAAATTCTTCCCAATCTGGTTGGTCTGGTTGAGTTGTCTTCCTTATCAACGAAAAAACAGAGAGAAGTCCAAGTGAGGAACTAGAAGATCGTGGTGGCCAGAACATAACTACTTCACCTCTATTTTACAAAAACCTTGTCAAGCCGAGGAAAAGAGAGAATGCCAAAAATGGCTTATTGATCCTAGGCTACCAATTTCTGCATGAACATCTTTGAGACAAAACACAAAAAGGAAGTCAGCCACTGTATTAACCAACGATGCAAATCCTCCTAAGAATTCCAAAGTTTAGTTTCCTATAGAAACCCCATACCTTTCTTGAGGATAAACTAACTCCTTGTGCTCTGCTTCCCATACTGAGGTTCAGATGGGACAAGCTACCTACTTTTTGAGTGGGTTTCGGTCAGGAAGGATCTTTAATGATGGCACTAGCAAGACATAACACTTCTCATCCTTCTTCCTCTCTACTTCCTCCTAACTATCTTTAGGATCTGTTTGCATTCAATTTCCATTTTGTTGCCTAAGGCCTTGTCTCATATCACAGTTATGTAGATCCTCTTGAAATTCTCATTTAAGTTGCATACACATGGATGTAGTTCACACTTTTCTCTTTATCATTGAGCTTTCCTTTTCTCTCTATTGGACAAAATGAATAAGTGAACTAGCTTAAGCTCACACTGGATGCTATTTGCAAATTTTCCTTTCATTGTTGATAGTGAAGTGTTCCGAAAATCAATTGAAGATATTGCAAGTATAGATGTCACTGTTATTTTATATAGTTTGGACAGAATATGCAAGGTTCTCTTTTTCCTCACCTATATTCTCTTGTTAAATGTAGAAAATTCTTCAGTTGTAGGAGCTCCTTGGATAATATCACCCTGTAATAAACCCTTTATTGACTGCTTTAGCAGCATCACTTCAGCTTTCTTATAAGTGCTCTACTCATGGGGACCACACAATAAAAATGTGCCTATATTTATATTTAAGACACAAAACAATGGTTGGAGAAAAATTAGGGAGAGATGCCTGTGTTGGTCAAGGAATTTGCTTTGTTCTTTCTATCCCTTTGTATTTTAACTGTCTTTTTATTTTCTCTTTGTTGTGTGGAGTGTGACATTGATAGTTGAACTATTCTGATTCTGATTGGTTTGCTTGCAACTCTGTCCTCCAATATAAGCTTCCAAAGGGCGTTATCTATCAGGTATTGCTAACTTTCTCAAAATGCACTTAGCTGTTTGATAATTAATGAGTGAAATCTATGTAGTGATTTTAATTGTTGCATGTTTGGTGTGCATGATGCCGAGGAGGTAATGTTCAATTAATGAGCAAAGGATAGACAAAATAAGTAGTGTACATTTTTACTTTGTACTTATGTTTTAAATGTAAGTTTTAGGAGCTAGCATTCAGGACATTAGATGCAAGTAAATGCTAGCAACAAATGTTAAGTTTGTATTATGCTAATTTACACTTAAAATTTTAACAATAGGTGAGGCATGTCAATCAACTTAGATGGTTATGTTGATCCTAATGGATCTTTGAAGACTTGAAATTTCATAGATTGTTTATCTGGTTGAAATTTTCCTTAAGAACCCTTGATTTCCATGCATGAAGCCCTTTATTCATGCCTTGGAGGAGTTCTAGATTGTCTTTGAAAAGTGGCCAAGGAAAAAGAATGTGGAGGAATGAAGCAGGCCAGAGTGGAGCTTGTTACTCCACTCTCTGCACAAGGAGTAGGTGAAACGATTAAGTTTGGCTAATTCAAAGAGCATGTAGAGCATTCCGAGATTAATTTTGAGCAGGTATGAAGCCTCCTCGGTGTTTGTGGTTCAGAACCTCTGATAACTGAGTCATTGTTCCATGTTTATTAACATTATGACTTCAACTACAAGGAAGGTGAAATATTTTTACAAGAGAGCAACTTTTACTATAGGAAACTAAGAAGAGCACTCTGTGAGAAACTTGGACAATAATACCACAGTGACAGATTGCAAGAAGGAGAAGCAGTTAAAACATTTGAGATGGAATTAGAATGTGAATCAAGGTCAAACCTTGCAAATAGTAGTGAGAAGGTTGTTTTTTTTTTCCAGAGTAGTGAGAGGGTTCTTGCTAGCAACCATTTAAATATTGAAATGGGATTGTTACATTGGTATACTATATATGATAGAGAAGAGACTCTAAACCTTGAAGTCATTGCTGTGTAAAAGCCAAAAATGATTTGAGATACACATGGCAGCGTGAGAGTCACTGATCATAAGCTAAAGAGAATCTATCACACAATTATTCAATTGAACCAAACACAATACTTAAAGTCTTAGTTGACATCTCTTTCAAAAGAAGGCCTAATCTTGGTGGATCTTACTAGCTGCTTGAACCTTTAGTAGAAGTAGAGTCATCGTCATTGACATTTCCATCTAGGAAAATGAAAACATAAACTTCATTAAGTAGTTGAGTTCCATACAACATTGAACTTTTGCCAAGAATCATGTTGTGTATGGTGTATGACTGTAGCACTTCACAGAATTTAATTCCTAATGATTGGATGGTTTCACTGCAATGTTCATTGACAATGAATCAAATTTAAGTTCAATGGTTGATGACGATGCATTTATGACCTTATCTTCAGGCTATTAGTCTTAAGGTCCATGCAAATAGACAATTATAGTTTGGTAACACTGATAGTGTTAATATTATGGTAGCTATTAATATTAGAGAATCGGTCATGTGGTGGTTGTTGAGACACTTCTAGGAGGCTGATAATAAATCATCTATTGCATCAAAAAATACTTATGTCTCCCATATAGACATTCTTCTTAAACTTCTCATATTATATACAAGATTGAAAATTGTTTTGGAATAGAAGTTATTCCTTCATCACAAAGGAATTGCAAAGAAAGATCCCTTTTAGTAGGAATTGGTCAACCTTCGAGTTGAGCTCCCTTTTGACTCAATATTCAGATCCATTTAATGCAGAGGAATATTTAGCTGCCAAAGAAGCCTTTGTGGTTATAACAACTTTAAACACACATTCTCAGGAGTTAGTTAGCCTTTTAAGGGAACGACTTGTATTCTTTGAACTATTTTTGGGATGTGAGATTCTTATTTTAAATGGTTTGTTAATTATCGTTGTAGAGTACCCCCTCATGTGGATACCTTAACACAAGATTTGATGGTTGTTACTTTGGAGTTGCAATAAGAGTACAAGTGGCACCTTTATCTTGAAGCATCCCATCTATCGAGACTTTTCACTTCCTTTTAAGGAGGAAGCAGATAGGAGGGAGAAGGGGGTAGATTAAGAGAATTTTGGGCAACAAAGATATGTTCATTTTTTGTAAGCCCGATGGGCCATTTATGCTATAAAATTCTCATATCCAAAGGATAGTTCGTTGGATTCATAACTTGAATGAAATAGAGCCCTATTTTCCTCATCATTTACAGTGTTAAGATCCCTTAAAACTTTCACCTCTGTTTTCATCTTTACAAACATTTGCAGTGTCAAAGGTGTATTAATGTTGAAGTAAGGCCTAGATTGTTATTCATATTAGTCAATGGAAACTCCAGGTACCAAAACAAAAAGAAGGATATAAACCCTGAGTTTCTTCACAAATTTGACATAAATATCAATAGTAGAATAGATAAAGGAAGGCTTTAAGCGAAGGAAAATGGGATGTAATTGCCCTGAAATTAATTTTGAGAAGGTATGAAGCCTCCTCGGTGTTTGTGGTTCAGACCCTCTAATAACTGAGTCATTGTTCCATGTTTATTCACATTATGACTTCAACTACAAGGACGGTGACATATTTTTACAAGAGAGCAACTTTTACTATAGGAAACTAAGAAGAGCACTTTGTGAGAAACTTGGACAATAAGACCACATTGATAGATTGCAAGGACGAGAAGCAGTTAAAACATATGAGATGGAATTAGAATGTGAATCAAAGTCAGAACTTGCAAATAATAGTGAGAAGGTTGTCTTTTTTTGCCAGAGTAGTGAGAGGGTTGTTGCTAGCAACCATTTAAATATTAAAATGGGATTGTTACATTAGTATATTATAAATGATAGAGAAGAGACTCTAAACCTTGAAGTCATTGTTGTGTAAAAGCCAAAAATGATTTGAGATACACATGGCAGCGCGAGAATCACTGTTCATAAGCTAAAGAGAATCTATCACACAGTTATTCATATTAGTCAATGGAAAATCTAGGTACCAGAACAACAAGAAGGATATAAACCCCGAGTTTCTTCACAACTTTGACATAAATATCAACAGTAGAACAGATAAAGGAAGGCTTTAAGTGAAAGAAAATGGAATGTAATTGCCCTGAAATTAATTTTGAGCAGGTATGAAGCCTCCTCGGTGTTTGTGGTTCAGACCCTCTGATAACTGAGTCATTGTTCCATGTTTATTCACATTATGACTTCAACTACAAGGACGGTGACATATTTTTACAAGAGAGAAACATTTACTATAGGAAACTAAGAAGAGCACTCTGTGAGAAACTTGGACAATAAGACCACAGTGACAAATTGCAAGAAGAAGAAGCAGTTAAAACATCTAATATGGAATTAGAATGTGAATCAAAGTCAGACGTTGCAAATAGTAGTGAGAAGGTTGTGTTTTTTTTCCAGAGTGGTGAGAGGGTTGTTGCTAGCAACCATTTAAATATTGAAATGGTATTGTTACATTGGTATACTATATATGATAGAGAAGAGACTCTAAACCTCAAATTCATTGTTGTGTAAAAGACAAAAATGATTTGAGATACACATGGCAGCGCAAGAATCACTGATCATAAGCTAAAGAGAATCTATCACACAGTTATTCAATTGAACCAACAACAATACTTAAAGTCTTAGTTGACATCTCTTTCAGAAGAAGGCCTAATCTCGGTGGATCTTACTAGTTGCTTGAACCTTTAGTAGAAGTAGAGTCATCGTCATTGACATTTCCATTACGGAAAATGCAAACATGAACTTCATTAAGTAGTTGTGTTCCATACAACATTAAACTTTTGCGAAGAACCATGTTGTGTATGGTGTATGACTGTAGCACTTCACATAATTTAATTGCTAATGATTGGATGGTTTCACTGCAATGTTCATTGACAATGAATCAAATTTAAGTTCAATGGTTGATGATGATGCATTTATGACCTTATCGTCAGGCTATTAGTCTTAAGGTCCATGCCAATAGATAATTATAGTTTGGCAACACTGATAGTGTTAATATTATGGTAGCTGTTAATATTAGAGAATCGGTCATGTGGTGGTTGTTGAGACACTTCTAGGAGGCTGATAATAAATCATCTATTGCATCAAAAAATACTTATGTCTCCCATATAGACATTCTTCTTAAACTTCTCATATTAGATACAAGATTGAATATTGTTTTGGAATAGAAGTTATTCCTTCATCACAAAGGAATTGCAAAGAAAGATCCCTTTTAGTAGGAATTGGTCAACCTTCGAGTTGAGCTCCCTTTTGACTCAATATTCAGATCCATTTAATGCATAGGAATATTTAGCTKCCAAAGAATCCTTTGTGGTTATAACAACTTTAAACACGCATATCCAGGAGTTAGTTAGCCTTTTAAGGGAATGGTTTGTATTCTTTGAACTATTTTTGGGATGTGAGATTCTTATTTTAAATGGTTTGTTAATTATCCCTGTAGAGTACCCCCTCATGTGGATACCTTAACACAAGATTTGACGATTGTTACTTTGGAGTTGCAACAAGAGTACATGTGGCACCTTTATCTCGAAGCATCCCATCTATCGAGACTTTTCACCTCCTTTTAAGGAGGAAGCAGATAGGAGGGAGAAGTGGGTAGATTAAGAGAATTTTGGGCAACAAAGATATGTTCATTTTTTGTAGGCCTGATGGGCCATTTATGCTATAAAATTCTCATATCCAAAGGATAGTTCCTTGGATTCATAACTTGAAATAGAGCCCTATTTTCCTCATCATTTACAGTGTTAAGATCTCTTAAAACTTTCACCTCTGTTTTCAACTTTACAAACATTTGCAGTGTCAAAAGTGTATTAATGTTGAAGTAAGGCCTAGATTGTTATTCATATTAGTCAATGGAAACTCCAGGTACTAGAACAACAAGAAGGATATAAACCTCGAGTTTCTTCACAACTTTGAACAGAACAGATAAAGGAAGGCTTTAAGCGAAGGAAAATGGGATGTAATTGCCCTAAAACTAATTTTGAGAAGGTATGAAGCCTCCTCGGTGTTTGTGGTTTAGACCCTTTGATAACTGAGTCATTGTTCCATGTTTATTTACATTATGACTTCAACTACAAGAACAGTGACATATTTTTACAAGAGAGCAACTTTTACTATAGGAAACTAAGAAGAGCACTCTGTCAGAAACTTGGACAATAAGACCACAGTGACAGATTGCAAGAAGGAGAAGCAGTTAAAACATCTGAGATGGAATTAGAATGTGAATCAAAGTCATACCTTGCAAATAGTAGTGGGAAGGTTGTTTTTTTTTGGCAGAGTAGTGAGAGGGTTGTTGCTAGCAACCATTTAAATATTGAAATGGGATTGTTACATTGGTATACTATATATGATAGACAAGAGACTCTAAGCCTTGAAGTCATTGCTGTGTAAAAGCCAAAAATGATTTGAGATACACATGGCAGTGTGAGAATCACTGATAATAAGATAAAGAGAATCTATCACACAGTTCTTCATATTAGTCAATGGAAAATCCAGGTACCAGAACAACAAGAAGAATACTTTGACATAAATATCAACAGTAGAACATATAAAGGAAGGCTTTAAGCAAAGGAAAATGGGATGTAATTGCCCTGAAATTAATTTTGAGCAGGTATGAAGCCTCCTCGGTGTTTGTGGTTCAGACCCTCTGATAACTGAGTCATTGTTCCATGTTTATTCACATTATGACTTCAACTACAAGGATGGTGACATATTTTTACAAGAGAGCAAATTTTACTATAGGAAACTAAGAAGAGCACTCTGTGAGAAAGTTGGACAATAAGACCACAGTGACAGATTGCAAGAAGGAGAAGCAGTTAAAACATATGAGATGGAATTAGAATGCAAATCAAAGTTAGACCTTGCAAATAGTAGTGAGAAGGTTTCATTTTTTTGCCAGAGTAATGAGAGGGTTGTTGCTAGCAACCATTTAAATATTGAAATGGGATTGTTACATTGGTATACTATATATGATAGAGAAGATACTCTAAACGTTGAATTCATTGTTGTGTAAAAGCCAAAAATGATTTGAGATACACATGGCAACGCAAGAATCAATGATCATAAGCTAAAGAGAATCTATCACACAGTTATTCATATTAACCAATGGAAACTCTAGGTACCGGAACAATAAGAAGGATATAAACCCTGAGTTTCTTCACAACATTGACATAAATATCAGCAATAGAACATATAGAGGAAGGCTTTAAGCAAATACAAAATCAGTAAGCACCTCTCTGAAGCCGCGGCTACACCACTTATTTGATGGAAACATAGAGAATCAATCAGATATGTGAGTTTGACAGTGTGGTCGAGCCTTAGCGCCGAGCCGCGAGCGGGGTCCTCCTCTACAAGAGGGGTCATCCTCTGTGCCTAGGCCGAGCCTGGGAGTAACCCCTTACCCACCAGAAGAAAGTCAAAGTGTAAAATACTAAAACCGTAAACCTCAAGGCCCAAAGGGGAAATAAGAGGTAATAGAAGAAGAGTAAAACTGTAATTTGTAAACCTCCGTTCCATCAAACCCCAAAGGGGAAGTTCAAATAAGAACGAATATGTAAACTCAGAATTGGGGAATGCATTTCAGATCCCATATAATTTATACCATGTGGGAGGGCAAAAAATCTCCATGTTCTTTGGAAATCAGGCAAAGGGAAGATTGAAATCGAGCAAAGGGAAGATTGTAGGCTGTAGCTACCCAGTGCTAAAGTGCCCACTGCCCATACCACAAAATCGGGGTGAAATTAAACCATAAACCCAGATTTTACCAAATGGCAGGGCGAAGAAGCTATCATAAATTCCCATACTTCTAGAAATTTGGCTAATGGAAGCTTGTTCCTCCAAATTTCAGGGGCTAAATATAATTTGTTTTCCTCTATCCCTCCTAAAAACATGGGCTAACCCTGTACATGATTTTTCCCCTAAAATAATTTACGGGCTAATGATATAAGTTTTAAAAAATCACTCTAATACAAACAATTCGCCCAATAAAAAATTGGAGGCCCCTTAATTTTTCTCATGAGCAAAATTTCACCCCTAAAATCATCTATGATGACAGTCCCTCCTAAAGAACCTCAATAGAGTCAGAAACAAGAACCTCAGAAAATGACATGGATAAGAAAGCAAGATAAGTATAGCAATGAAGAATGCATAGTCGCTCTACAAGATAAACATAAGAAACATGGTTGGTATGTTGACAGTGGATGTTCAAAACACATGACAGGTGATAGAGACAATTTTCTTACAATATGAAAGGAAAGAGATGGATCAGTATCCTTTGGAAATGATGATTCATCCAAAATCATTGGAAAAGGCACAGTCTGAATTGGGAACAAGAATGAAAAGGCATAAAATGTTCTACTAGTAGAGAATATGAAACATAATCTTTTAAGTGTGAGTCAAATGTGTGACCAAGGTCATAAAGCTACTTTCAATTCAAAAAAGTGTGATATAAGAAAAGAAGGTTCAGGGAAATTGGTCGCTACAACTGCAAGAAATTCAAGCAACATATATGTGTTAAGAGAAATTGGAAATGAAAAGTGTTGTCTAGGAAAGGAAGATGAAAGTTGGCCATGGCACAGAAGAATGGGTCACATGCATTTTGATAACCTTTTCAAATTCAGAAAAAGAGAAGCAGTCAGAGAAATTCCCCAGATCAAGAAACCAACCAACACTTTATGCAAGCATTGCCAACAAGGAAAGCAAACAAAAACTAGGTTCAAATCGAAGGAATATTCAACAACAAAACTACTGAAAACTGTGCATACTGATCTAGTTGGACCAAATAAAACAAAAGGCTTAAAAGGTGAGAGATACTTTATGTTATTAGTTGTTGATTATACAAGAATGACTGCAGTTTGCTCTCTCAAGAACAAATCAGAAGCTTTGAAAATTTCAAGATCTACAAGGAAATGGTTGAAAATGAGATGGATTCAAGAATCAAATGCTTAAGATTGGATAATGGAGGAGAATTCACCTCAAAGGAATTTATGGACTACTGCAGCAATCATGGAATAAGAAAGAAATTCTCCATCCATAGGACACCTCAACAGAATGGAGTTGTTGAAAGAAAGAACAAGATAGTACAAGAAATGGCTCGAAGAATGATAATGGATTCAAAGTTGACAGATATTTTTTGGACACAGGCAGTGAATACAACAGTTCACATTCAAATTAGAGTAATGCTTAGAAACAACACTGATAAAACTCCCTACGAGCTATGGAAAGGAAGACCAACAAATGTGAAGCACTTCAACATTTTTGGAAGCAAATGCTACATCAAAAGAGAAGATGGCAGAATGGGAAAGTTTGGCTCTCGTGTGGACAAAGGAATATTTTTTGGTTACTCAAGTACAAGGAAAGAATACAAGTGTTACAATCTAATATTAAACAAAGTTGTGGAAAGAATCAATGTAACAATTGATGAAACAGGCAGACCAGAATCAAAGAAAGAAGAAAACAAATCAATGGAACAACTTTTTGAAGAAGAAGATGAAAAAGAAGAAGAAGAGGAAGATGAAGATGAAGAGAATTCGACAGAAGTAGAAGAGAAAGTTCAACAAGTATTTGCAAAGACACCTAGCAAATGAGTACAGAAGAAGCATCCTTCAGATCAGATTATTGGAAACAAAGATGTAGGAATTGAGACTAAAAGAAAAATCTGTTCACCAGAACAAACACACCTAGCACTCTTATCTACAATTGAACCAAACTGTTTTGAAGAAGCCAGGAAGGATGAATTTTGGAATAAGGCTATGGATGAATAATTGGATCAAATAGAGAAAAATGACACTTGGGAATTGGTTCCAAGACCAAAGAATAAGAATGTGATCGACACAAAATGGGTTTTCAGGAATAAATTGAATGAAGATGGACAGGTTACAAGGAACAAAGATAGATTGGTATGTAAAGGATATGCATGGATTGAAGGAATCAACTTTGAAGAGACATTTTCCCTAGTCGCTAGAATAGAAGCAATC
>JASDQU011103087.1:19510-30333 GCA_032191745.1 Picea mariana
AGGCTCTTACTATACCCTCTGAAGAGGATGGATTGCAGAATGATGTTTTTCATGATGAAGACATAAATTGGATGAGGATTGGTAGCAGATCCTACACCCTGCAACTTGATGCCTTTCCCATCTATGACACTTATGATCAATGTAACCAAGAAAAATGTAGAATTGTGCATGGGAGTAGGATGTTGGTAGAGGAATTTGGAAGGGATGCATTCCAGATTCCTTTGAGGGAACACGTGGGTCCTCATTCAAAAATCGTCATGATAGAAACATTGTTTCTCTCAGCCCAGAAGGTTCTCATGAATGAGAATTGAGCTATAGCATGCTTAAGAAAATACAAACAATAGATCCCATGTATCATCAGGCTTCACCATAATTAGATGATAAAAAACCAGGCCCAAAAGTTACGAGGATTAGTTGTTTGAAGAGATACATGCCTGGGCATTATGAGGAGCAGAGTATGCCCACATTAGCTATCCCAAACTCCAACCTTTTTCCGATGGAATGAATATCACTTATGGCTCACAACGAATGATAGAAATGCAGGGATCATTTCTTTCTTTATTTATGCGCCAGAACAATCCCTCTTATTTTCTTCTCGGCCTCTTTCTGAAAGGGGATCTGTACCCAGAAATTGAAGAGGTTGGCATCATACATGTATCCACCATGGAAGAAAATTCTAAAGAAGACTCTGATTTGGAAGAATTGGAAGGAGAATGTGGTGTAGTTATGAAGACTTTGGTTGATGATATCCATGATGCCCTAAATTGTGATGATGAAGCAATGAGTAGACAAAAATCAGTATTGGAGCCATCATCGTGTGATTTGGATGAGTTCATCATGAAAATCTCTAGAAGGGACGCACTCATAGTGGTTTTTGATGATAACCCTCAATATGATGAGTATGAATAAAATAGCAAATGAGAAAAGTGTTGCATGACTTTAAAAAATGAGAGCCCTATTGTTACAGATGCTAGTCACGGTTTTGATGTGATGGAAATTTCTTTTGAAGACATATCTCTTGATCATTTTCTTTTAGTAAAAAAATAGTTTGACAAGAGTCCAGGATTACAATGTGAAGGTGAAAATACTTTGAGAATTCACGAATCTCAAGATAAATGTCAGCCCATAATTAGGCACACAACTCACATGTTAAACTCTGAAGCTAGAAATTTGTCGCTGGAGAAAAGCAATTGCAGTTCTTACACTTTTTTCTTTGAGAAATATCCTATCTATGATACTTATGAAGAGGGTTGTCAGACCCCTTTTCTCAAAAGAGGTGGATTCCAATGTGTAGTTTCTGAGCAACAATTCTTGCACAGATATGATAATCTGTTATGAGTTAACAGTGATAGAGATTGCTGGCAGAATTCCAATTATCTTGGCTGGACATAAAACAATGACAATGATGATACATATATAGGTTTCTACAGTAATGATGTCTTGCCTTCCCATAAAAACTAGTATGAGAAGTGCGTGAGTGAAAACTCCTTAGAAATTAACACTCGGGAAAGGACAAAGGAAATGTGTGGAAAAATCCTTGACCTGCATTTTAAGGACATAATTTGTACCAAAATTATGGGTCATGGGTGACGTGGCTATTTGAAGAAGATAGTGATTTTGTATGAGGATTTTTTGCATTGGCACACAGGAGGAAATTTGGGCATGGAACACCTTATGTTTAGAATTTTTTTGTGAGCATACACCCAGGTGTTGTTTTTTCCTAACAGAGATGAGCATATTCAACTACAATCATTCATAATTTGATGCGTCCCTGTTTTCAATGATAGTAAAGCATAAGGGTAAGGAGGATGGCATGAATGAATGCAGGGTTGAAATCTTGGTGACAAGATTCTGGGTTTCTCAAGTGCTCAAGAGAAGAGAATTTGTCCCTAGGTAGAAACCAGATGTTAACCACATTATTTTTGTTATTTTTGTGGGGTAACCATAGGGGCTCCTGGAAATTATTTTGAAGATAGGACAGGGGTATTCATGCTGACATCATGGATAAAGGTTGGACCTGAGTATTCTGGAGTTTGTTTTGTGACAATAGGTCTATGGAAATGGAACACAACATCAAGCCTTATCAGAAAACTCATTAATAAATGAATATTGTATCAAGGGCATTGCAAAACCTAATATTGGTCAAAATTTGGTACGTGTTGGTGAGAATAAAGTTTTATTCCTCTCCTTGCTTGTATGGTTCTGGTTTAGGTTCAGATGAGTTGATGACATTTGGCACAACATACAACATAATTATACCATGAATTACATGCCTTGGATAGATTTGAACAATATTATCAGTGCAAGCCTCGGGAGGAGGAATCATTAATGTACCTCGGAGAGGATACTTTAAAGAATGAATTGGAGAGCCAGAAAAAGCATGTGAGGAATTTGGAGAAGGAATCCCTTTGGTCTAAGCCTCGAGAGGAGGAATCATTAATGTACCTCAGAGAGGATACTTTAAAGAATGAATTGAAGAGCCAGAAAAAGCATGTAAGGAATTTGGAGAAGGAATCCCTTTGGTCTAAATTTATGGAAGAGGGGAAAAACATAGAGAATTTCCAGAAATCATGGTCCTAGACAAGGGTGACATCTGGTCATGTAATGTTGGAACTTAATCATGTGGATTTGGTCATATGATTGATGATAGCTTGTATATATAACTTTTATTAAAGGTCAAGGCATGTGAACGAACAACACCAAGAGTCCTATTTCATTACTAGAAGTAAACCACATTGATAACACAATTTATTCATTTGCAAATGGAGATGGTGTTGAGGTTGGGTTTAATCTTGAATTAGGTGTGGGTGAAGCTTCAAAATAATTAGGAATGTTAAGAGAATCAAATGTTGAAATGCCAAAGGAAGTAGGTTCCGTTAACTATAGAGCAGAGGAAAGAGCATCGAAACAAAAGACATGGGTAGTCAGTGAAACAGACAATTAAAAGATGGTTATCTGCAAGCTTTTGTCCTACAATTTAAATAAATATCTTTAAGGAATTTAAAGATGAAGGACCAGGTAAATAGTAAATACCTATCAAGACGTTTGGAAAGTTGAAACCCTGGTAATTATTCACCGCCAAAGCCTCGTGCGGCACCTTCTGAGTTTCTTCTGCTATGAACAAGCGGCTCCACCAGGCTAATAACTCGCACGACACCTTCTAAGTTTCTTCTACTCTGAACAGGCGGCTCCACCAGGCCAATAACTATAACAAATTCTAGTTTCTTCTGCTCTGAACAGGCGGCTCGACTCCATCACTAGCATCTCTTGCCCTCTTTCCGTTCCGTCGATGGGAAATAAACACGAAAATTCAATATAGCATCTCTTTCCCTCTTTCCGTTCCGCCGAGGGGAAATAAACACGAAAATTCAATATAGCATCTCAGTGATCTCTTGCCCTCTTTCCAAATTTCGTTCTGTCAAGGGGAAAAAAACACGAAAATTCAATATATGTAAACGGGGCCTTGGGGAATTAAAGTTTTTCTGGATGGTCACTAGATAGTAGACTCTGTAGTTCTCACGAACGAACCAGACAAGTAACAAATCTATGATTTTAACTCTGGGCACTGGGCAATTTATACCAGGTGGGAGGGCCAAAATGTAGCTACCCAGTGCCCATACCACAAAATTTGGGCGAATTAAACCATAAACCCCAATTTTACCAAATGTCAGGGCTAAGAAGTTATCAGAAATTCCCATACTTTTAGAAATTTGGCTAATGGAAGCTTGTCCCTCCAAATTTCAGGTGTGAAACATAATTTTTTTTCCTCTATCTCTCCTAAAAACAAGGGCTAACCCTGTACACGATTTTTCCCCTAAAATAAATTATAGGCTAATGACATAAGTTTTAAAAAATCACTTTAATACAAAAAAATCACCCAATAAAAAATTGGAAGCCCCTAAATTTTGCCCATGAGCAAAAATTTGCCCCTAAAATCATATATGTTTAGCATAGGATTACTATGTTCCCATATTCATATTTTCATTTTCCTTTAACTAGGATCTCAATCCAATTTAGCATAAACTTAATGATAAATGGAAATAAGACAATCAAATGAAGGAGTTTTATGGATAGGGTAAAGTATCATCCTAAGGAATAGGTCATTTTCTCCATTAGAGCCCCTTACTTTCCCCTTAATGGACTCATAGCCCCATATGTGTCCTTTCCAACAATTAGCCTTGGAACCTTTCATTAACATTAAAATGATCATGTTTGTCAGTATTCAAAATCATCATGGAAACTACCTCATGGTGTGGAGCAACACATAGTAAATGAAAAGAATAATTACAATATAAACAATATCAAGTTAAAAGGGTCTAGACTAGGGTATTACACCACCATCTATAATGATGAAGATAGATTTGCCTAAGGCATATGATGGGTCAAATTGGATTTATATTAGGTTGTTACATATGGGATTTTTCTCGTCAGTGGTGAAAAGGATAATGAGATGCTTAGCATCGATAACCTTTGTTGTCTTAATTAATGGGTCAATTTCCAAGTTTTTCACTCCATCAAGGGGATTGAAGCAACATTTCCCATAGTCCCCATTGGTGTTCCTCATAATAGTAGAAGGTTCTAGTAGGGAAATTTTAGAGGCCAAGATAATTGGGGTAAGTCCAAGGGTTAATATGGGGAGATATTTATGGTTATCACATATGTTGTTTGTTAATGATGTTCTTATGTTCATTAAAGGTTCTCTAATGCAAGCAAAAAAAGATAAAGAACTTATGGATACCTATAGTACTACAACATGTATGGAAATTAATGTATCAAATTATATCATTTCTTGTAATGTTGTGGACATTTCACTAGAGAAATGGGTTCTACATATCTTCCCTCTCAAATCCATTGAATTTCAAGTTGGATTCAAATACCAAGTGTTTCCTCTCAATCCCAATGGATATGGAAACAAAGAATGGGAATGATCAATACAGAAGATAGAGGCTCAAATAGTTGGTGTAATATATAGTTGTCAATGGGGGTAGGTTGACCTCGATAAATTCAATTAATTTGGAGGCCATACATATCTTCTAGCATACTAGCTTATATCCCAAAGCGGATTCTATAGAGGATACCAAATAAGGTATTTAGGTTTTTGTGGACAAGGGAAAAATATAAAAGGAATTACATTGGTTAAATTGAAGGCGATAGCTAAGCCATAGGAGGAAGGTGGATGGGGCCTTAAGAACATTCATTTCTTTGGGAAATTATTGGCTACAAAGATCCCATAGAGAGTAATCACACATGAAGGTACATGGAAAGACATCATGGTTTAGATATACATAATTCCAAGATCGGACATTGCCTAGATTAGAAGTCAAAGAGAGGCAACCAAAAATGTGTTTACCCAGTGAAAGGAATTAGTACAACCATTTCCAGTGATAGACAACTGGTTGGTATGGAAATTTGCGGCATGAGAGAAATATATGATTGGAGTGGATTCATGGATTGGATGTAGAAATGAGTATAGGATTCCAAATAGGATGAGAGATCAAATTCGGGGCAAAGTAATATATACCCTTAACCAAATAGTTGACCAGGGGACAACCAATATTTGGAAACAAGGACGGATTAGGGCATATAGACTTGGGTTGGAAGGGAAAGATGTAGATACATAGAATGCATATATACAACTCACAAATAATCCATATAATAATTAGGGAAGCAAATGACACTATGGTATGTTCCAAGACTCAAACATTGGGACATTACTCAACCAAATTAGGATACCAAGCGAACTTCTCTATCGATCCTAAACAATCATATTGGTGGTGGAAGAAATTATGAAAGGTAAAGGCCTATAAGAAAAAAAACATCATATGGTTGGCTAAACTAGAAATCAAGTATTGACTTGGGAATACCTACAAAATCGGGCCAAACAAGGCCCTGGAATATGCTTTCTATGTAGAGAATATGAAGAAACCATATCTCGTTTTCATATTAAGTGTTCTTATGCAAAACAAATCTGGATAGAGGTTGAGTAGATCATAGGGGTGAAGGAAGGGTGGATCAAAGATTCCTTTGAGGGTTCCTTGAAAAACTGGATGAGAAAAATAGAGTAAAAGGAATGGAGAGTTGTTTCAATCCATACTTGATTGTTTGGGGGTGTAGTTAGATCTATGGCATGACGTAAATGTTACCAGTCATTCAGAAGAAAGACAGGTAGTTGGATGAAGTGATGATTAATAAAAAAAATGAGCTTGGGGGGTTTTCTATGGGGCAAGGTAGGGTCCTCAGAATAGAGTAATGTTGGATCTATTCTGTATTGGATGAGAATCACACTATTAAAATGAAGGCAGGACTTGGAAGTAGCTCTAACAACTATGCATAGTTTTTTTTAATAACAAAAACATAAACAAAATTGTATTAAAAGGGCTACATCCGACTAATAAAGTGAGATAATACAAAATGAATGTTGTTTCTGATTTCAAAATTTAACATATCAAGCAAGAAAAAAGGTTCAAAAATTGATTGATCATCTTTCACGGAGGATTTAAAAAAACTACTACTAGTGTATACTCTAAAGAAAACACCCAATATTCATACTTCTTTACAGATCATATAAACTAAAATTAATAAAATATGTGTTCATTGTGTGCTTAATCTTGACCAACATTCGTGGGATGTAATCCTTGATGTTCCAACTCCATATCCTCAAACATTTGATGTACAATTTCCTCTTCTTTGGGTCCACCTAGATCATAACCCTTTGGCTTATGCAGATTCAGAAGTTGTCAACTAGGTTCCTTTGCTAAGATTACATACCATATTTCATAACATTGAACACTCGACTTCCATAAGCTAAATTTGTCTTTTTTGTTATATATGGGTTTCCATCCAATGCGAGAGGTTGACCTTCCCTCCAACACAAGTCTAACAACCATAATCCCACATGTGACCTAAGGTTTCATATTTCCCACTTCAAAACATTGGCTAAGCATTAACATTGGCATGTGTGGTGCCATGATGCACAGGATCTTGCTTCCCCAAATACCTTTGATTGCTAACCCTTGAATTGTCACGACACGTGGCCTTTTGCATAACTATTTTGTGAGGTGAAAGGTCATCATTAAATCAAGAATGAGGGACAAATATTTAGGGGATAGGTTGAGTGAATATTCCCCCCTCTTTTCGTAAAATAGTAGCACCAAGTCTTGAGGATTGATTGGCATGATTGTCTGCCTATTGATTGAGGTCTCTCAAGACATGAAAAAATTCACTAGTGTCAAAGCCAAATGCTTCCTTTTTAATCTTGCTATTAGATGAGATAGATCACTACCAATTGGGGGTTGTAATTTGATCGTGAGCTTGATGATAATAGTTAAATCCCTAATGACTATAAGAGACTTAAATTTTCTTGATTCACAATGTTTAAGCCCTTGGAAGAGGGTGTAGGCCTCAACTTGATTGTTGATGGATATCCCTAGACCCCATTCGTAGCTCAATTAATGAGTTCCTCTGATATCAATGATGATCCCCCCTGCACCTACCACCCCTAACAATTATGCAAATTTAATGGCATTGATATTTCTCCTAAAATTTGTTGTGGAGAAAAATGTAAAGCAAATCCAAGTTTATGGTGATTCCAACCTAGTGATAAAGTGGATGAAAGGAGCAACTCAATTTTTAAACATTCACCCAATGAATCCATCAAAGAGTTAACAACCATGTTCAAGTTAATTTCATTCACATGTGTATAGAGAAAAAAATATGATTGTAGATGCACTATAAAAAGAAGGACAACAAATTGCAAGGGTAAGTTGATTTATGAAAAATGTAGAGATGGAGCAATCTCTATTTCTAAATCCAATTATTACGAAGCAGTTATAATTTATGATACGAAGGGTTTGGTGAAGTTTTTTCATGATTTCTTAAGTGTTTCAAGTACTGAGAGGACATATAGTTTGTCAACAAAAGAAATAGACAAGTATATTTTGTTTTTGGATATGTATAGGGAAATTCCCTAGATAATTATGGACTATTTATTTTTTGTGATGTTTTAAGACGACAAAAACATGTAGCAAAAATTGTCTTAGGACATTTTCCTTTGATAGGGGAGATAAGATAGTAAGCCACTATCTTATGATATGTAAGTGTGACAACACAATTATAGGTGTTATGTTAATTAGGTCTATCTTGAATGGTTGTGTGATGGAGTTTTATCATCTCCGCCTAGTTTCTATTCATGTAAGTGACATGCCAAAGCTTTGAGATTCTACATAGTTGGGTTTACCTTGGGTACCATACTTGGAATGAGGGTGAGTGCCCAATAGTTTTCCTTGGTAAATGCATTGTGTGAAAAGAAAAAATAAAAAAGAAAATTAGAGGTGTGTTTTCTTTTCTCCTTGAATAGAGGTGGTGATTTTTTCTCGAGAAGAAAAGGAAAATAATTTCAACACAAATAAGCATCCAAGCACACTAAAATTTAAGTACCATGAAAGGCTATCTCTTAACATGATTTTCTTCAAAGATATGCAAGTCAACATATATTAAACACATATTGACTATATGCAAGCTTATGCAAACCTAGCCAAAAGACAAAATCGAAAAAAGAGTTTTATGATTTCCACTATACCATAGTGGGGATGATGTAGATTATGAACTCCCATGTAAGTGAGTTAATTTATAGGAAAACCAACCATAACTAATGACCAAATGAATAAGTATTTAGTGACATCTAACATTATCTTCCTCGGGATTCATACTTAGAAGAGCCAAGTCTTCTACTTATATTTGAGGTGTCGAATTTTGTCAAGAATTGGATTAGAGTGAAGCCACATGTAGTTTTTGATAGGTTTATATTTAGTGAAGGTCCTGTTATCGCACGGTTTGTAGGAAGGGTTTAAGTAGCTTGAGTCAAGGCTTAAAACCGGCGTAACAGGAGCTTCCCCACCCACTGTCACCTCGATGGGGGGCTCTTTCTATTTAGGATGGCTAGTCCAAGGGAGACGTCCCTATGTAATCTAGGTTAAAGGGCTAAAGGTATAATGGATCAAAGTGATAGATTCCCTTTACAGATTACTGCCAATAGAGATAGTCAAAGAAGATATTGTTCCACTGGATGGCACCTGTTTGCGAGACAAGACAGATAAAACTAGAATATGTGTTGCAGTGGGTTAGTACTTCAAAGCATTAATGACTATCTTCAAATATACATATGAGCAATGATATGTGTAATTATTGACGAAGTCAATGATTGCATTTAAAGACAAAGGGTTATAATATTACTTCTTCAATAAATACAAACTTATACTTGCATCCAATGTACAAATTCAGCTTTATTATGTCACAATGCAATAAATATTAAATCTGCTCATACATACATAATGTTGATGCGTCACAATTTCAGAAATAGGTGACGTCAGCCCTAGATTTAACTTCAGAAATTAGAGGCAATGAGAAGAACGTTTTGGCAATTAAACTTATGGGAGTGATTACCAACTCAAAGCCTATTGATCAAGGTGAAACACATCACAACGTTTTAAGCCAAGCAAGATTTTAAACAATGTGTGACGTCACCTATAATTCTATTGTTGTCATTATGACGTCAGCCCTAAAACAGATTGGTTAGAGGGGCCACAAGGTAGACGTTTTGTGAATTTAACCAATGAAAATGTGTGAAACCTTTGTGGCTGCCAAGAGGAGACCTAGCCGCAATCTTTAGAGCAATCAAAAGTTGAAATAGGCTAGGACATCACCTCTAGGGTTAGGTTTAGTAAACAGCTAGGGTTAGACGCTAGGTTAGTTAGGGTTTCAAAATAAAAGAGTGTTTGAAAGAGATTTTAAGGATAACAAGCTCAAAAGGGTCTCTAGACTAGTGCCTTGGGTTAATGGAGTCAATTGAAGTAAGACTAATGGTTTAGGAGAAACTTAAACTTAAGACCAAGAGAGTTAGGGTTTGATGGTGTTGCTATGGCAATGCCACCAGACCAAAACCCTAAGAAGAAAAGGCTTACTTAGGTGTAGCTAAGGCTAGGCCTAATGCTTTCTCTTCTGTCCTTAAGACTTCTTTGGCAAAACGGATAGCTTACAAACACAAACCTATGGCTGAAAAGTGTTGCTTAGATACAAGGCTTTTCAAAACCCTAGAAGTAAACCCTAGGTGTAAAACAAATTAGGCCTAGGACGCCTTCTTTCTTCAATTTGTGCTCAAAAATAACTCAAGATAAGAGGAATTCTAGTGTACTATCGCTAGGCTAAACCTTCTCAAATCAAATGGCTATAAGCTTTTATCATGGGGACATGAAGCTACAACCTACTTGTGTGTTGGCTCCCTAGGGTTTCAAGAATTAAGCAAATAATAACAAGATAACAATGTGTGCAAGATATTAAATCAACAACCATTCATTCAAGAAGTTTTGATGAAAAAAACACTTACAAACTCATGATGAAGCATAATCCACACCCTAGTTGTAAACCTTCCAATGATAAATAGCACCACATGCCAAAGAATATTCCTCCAAGAGGTTGCGCCTCACTCCAAAAGAGAAGATAAACCAAGACAAGAGCTAAAGATATCACTCTCATAAGAGAGCAAGTTGTGCTATGATAAAATGAGGGTAAAACGTCCTCAATATATATGATCTCATGACCTTTAATTAACAAAATAAGGTCATCAAAACAGCCGACAAGGCTGACATTACATTATCTAATTATTTGTCACATTACATGCCTAAAATGCCAAAAGTAAGCTAAAAATGGAGACGTCAGGCCCCTTTAGGGGAGACGTTGGCCCTTTCAGGGCATAATCACCATCCTGCAACCCAGACGTTGGCCCCCCTGGGGCTCCTGCAGCCTGCTAAGTGTGCAAAACAAGCCCA
>JASDQU011103088.1:4049-30329 GCA_032191745.1 Picea mariana
ATATATAGTGATGAAGAAAAAAAAAAAAAGGGTTAAGATACAAGCCTCCTCCATGATCTTTTGTTGTCGAGTGGGATCTATAGGCCTATATCATGTATTCTCGTAGCTAGAGCATCTGTGAGGTTCACATGGACGACTGTTATGCCCATGTGCCCTCTTCTCACTGTACTCTCATGTGCATGTTGACCCTCCAAACCCCCTATCAATGCCACTGGTATGCACCTCCGATTGAGATAGTGCAACAAAGATACTATGTTGCACTAAGCTATGAATCAACGATGAGACCACTAGTTGTACCTATTGCAACTTCTCTACAATAGGAGGATGTTGGGTAGGGAGGTAGGGCCTTCACTTAGGGGCACGTGGACCTAAATTGGGGTCATGCATGGCCTGCTCTCAGTCCTTTGTGGACCCTCAACCCACCCCCTGTAAGTCACTAATGTCAAAGAGTTTATATGTTTACCTATAATAAACTCAAACCATAATTTCCTCAGAAAATATAAGGGCATCTCCCTGTCATTGCAAGGAGGTTTATCAAAATCCATATAGTTTTGACTAATCTTGGGATGGATGTACCAATCAATGTATATTTGCTTCCTGGTCAATGGTATTTCTTGTCAATTTCTATGATCCCTAAAAATAGACAATATTTTTTGTTTTGAAATTCCCAGTTCTTTGATTTGGTTTCCCAGTGCTATAATAATTGTACATTCTTTCCCTATAGCCAGAAATTTATGTGAATTTTTCTTGGAAACTTGCAATGGATTGGAAAATGATGTCCAAAGAAGTGTCCAAGGAGACTCTGCTAGGTTCTCTAGTCCCCCTTAATTGTTCCTCAAGGTTTCTTAATATCACCAACTCCTCATCAATTTCATTGTTTACATTCTGTGGTGGTGGTGGTGGGTTGGGGTTTTGATCTTCTTGGTTTTCTTGTGAGTGGTTTAAATTTTCTTGGGGTTCAATTATATTGTATATGCTACAATTTAACATCCATGGCATGTAAATTAGCATCATTTTTATTTAAAATAATAAATTACAATTTTTTTTCAATTTAAGTTATTGGGAGCAATATATTAAATTAGATTGACTAAATTGGATTAAATTTAAGATAAATGTAACATACCTATACATATGATGGTGGTGGTGGTGGAAATATCCTCTCTTTCTTCCTCCTCTCTTCAGACTATTTTCCCAATGAGAAACACAAGCCCGATTTGCAAGAAATCACTATGGGACAGTTTTTAAAAAAACAACAGTAAAAACATGCACATGTTCCTAAGAGAGCACATGTGTTCCTAAGAGAAATCACACATGCACATGTTCCTAAGAGAGCACATGTGTTCCTAAGAGAAATCACACATTCTTAAGAGCATGCACGTGCTCCTACTTCTTAACCTACCTAGAAATCCAAGTGGAGGTTCGACCATAATCGAACCTATAGTAGTAGGAACGTGTGCACGTTCCTAGGAGCACACATATGTTCTTTCAATTGTAATTTCTTAATCATTTCATTGTCATTTTTTCAGTCACTAAGTTCTTGCAATCTCCCTAAAGAATAAAACACTGGATAAGAAGGATCAAAGCATGCCTTTCTCTTTCATAAAGATTAAAGAATAAGACCATAGAGTCTTGAACCCGAAATTTCCAATAATTATGATGCCTTGCCCTTTTGAATTTCAATTATCATGTTAACACACCAAATATTTATTATGGCAATAAGCCTCATAAATATTCCAAAACGTTAGAACGATTTGATTTGTTCTCTATTAATTTGTTTACGCAGTCTACATTTTGAATACCAATTAATACCATGGAAATGGAGTTGCATCACTCTTATTTGAATTCCAAAAATTCATTTACCCAAATTCACACACCTTACTTTCATGTTTATCAATTTACAATTAGAGAAATTTAAACTCTAAATTTGAAAATCAATATAAAAATATGAAAATACCTGAAAAAATCAAAACCTATGTTATCATTTTAAATAGTAAAATAATTTAGAAATTTGAGAATAAAAATACTTGCAAAATCAAAACTTATATTATCATTTTAACTTGTAAAATAATTTATAAATTTCTCAAAGAAAATGTCTATCTCAAAAATTCATTCATTTATCTATAAGGGAGATGGAAGAAACAAATAGCACACAAACATTTCACACACCTTTTCATTATGTAATGCTGAATATAAATACATTAATAAAATAGTTCTCAGATTTAACTTCTTTTAATTTTAGGGATTTTTGTTAAGAGAATATCTCAAAAACCTCAAAGAAACCAAACCAACTCTACTATTGTAAGAAATATCTCTAACACCCTCCTGTATTGCTTACATTACAAATATCAGATCATAATTACAATACTCAAATTTCAACATAGATATTTATCTTGATATGATCTTCTTTAGCACTCCCATCCACTCTAAAATATTTCGGTATAGATCTTTCTTCTCCACAACTTCGAGCTTCTCTTTCAACTCATTTAAGATAACAAATATTATGAGGAATTACATCGCTGGCTAAATTTGCCAGACTAACAGGCAAGTAACTAGCCAAACTAATAGCCAAACAATTGGACCATTCTATGAAGATACTTCCATCTATCGAACACATAACTCATTGAATCCGACATTTATATAGGAGAGTACTCTAGATATTGAACATATCCAAAATTCAATCATACAAGTGACCTTTTTACAAATTCACAATAAAAAAATAATAAATATACAAAACATAAAACACTTTCACCACATATTTGTACACCACTCAATAAATCTGTAATATCCAAAGTCCACTGAGCAAACAACTCAATGCAGCAAAACTGCAATACACCATTTCGACAAATAATAATCATAAGACATAAAAGAATGAATGAAAAATTCTTTCGTTCCCATTTACACCCAAAAAATCTTCATAAATGGCCATTGTATGCACACTGCAAGAACTGACAATGAAACTTATAGAGCTTCGGATAAGTATATAAAACTGATTTGTGACATAATCCACACCCTACCTATGATTGACCAACTGAAGGGAAATTTTCGTCAACGAATCCGCATAATTCGTAGCCCGAAGTATTCCATCTAGTGTTGCGACCTCAGAAGCATCGAGGGGCCAAACTAGCTCCAGTGTGAGGATTTCATAAACGCTGGCTCACTGGAAATATTTGTTTGAGTTGTAATTGAAATATGTAGTCTTAAAAATTGTTAGAGCGTCGAATATAGTCAATCCACTGAATTTAATTCAACATATATCATAATTACAGATGTCGTCTTCCCAATTTTGACAACCTAACAATCCTCAACTCGTTGCAGTCTGGAATGATAGCGGTAGATTCTGTTACGGAAACTCCTTCCTCACGATATTATAACAACATAAAGAAACGATAAACAATGTCTCATACAAAAAAATGGACACACAAAACTGAAAAAGAACACTTCAAACTATACTACTCTCCTGGGAAATCCCGCGAAGGATTTAATCCCAAAGAACTCGGCTCTGATACCAAGTTAAAAAATAGATTGCACACAAAACTTTCACACACTTTTTAAGTAATGCTCAATATAAATACATTAACAAGATAGTTTTCAGATTTAACTTTTTCTAGTTTTAAAGATTAGAACTCAGTTAAAAAATAGTTTGTACACAAAAACTTCACACACTTTTTCATTAAGTAATGTTCAATATAAATACATTAACAAGATAGTTTTCAAATTTAACTTCTTCTAGTTTTAAGGATTTTTGTTGAAAGAATATCTCAACAACCTCCAACAAACCAAATCAATTCTACAATTATTTTATTATTTTTTATCAAAAAATATTTAAAAAATCAAAACTTATCTTATAATATGAACACAAATTTATTAATGAAAGTATATTTACTCTAGCAATCAAAATAATAGATGACATTGTGAGTTGGGTGGCAGTGAATAAACTTGTCTTTATCTCTTTATTAGTCCATGCCTCCCGCAAGGGACTATAGCAATCGCATGTCGGTCAACATTGGTTGACCACTTATTAGTTAGGTGGTTATGTAATATTAGTTGATACGTTTTGGCGACACTCAATGATATCATGCACATAAATTCACAAGACTTTTATTATCTCTTTTATTTTTTTTTATTTAAATAAGTAAAATGATATATATATATATATATTTTATTTTTATCAATAAAATTTTTTGATTAGTCAATGTCATAGGATAGAACATAATTTCCCCCGGTGTATATGCGATTTTTTTTCGCAATTTATTAGACTGAAAAAATATTTTTTAAATATATAATTTTAAAAAAATTGAAACATCCACGTAGCCAAGGTTTTGTCATTTGGCAATCGAGGACATTGGTCGCGATTGGTAGTTGAGGACACTGGATTTTAACATGACTTTCACCACCTCTCATCCTGCCCTCTACTACATTAAATTATTTTCCATGGAAAGGGTTTACCTGCAGAGGATAGCATGAATCCACCATAACAAGAAAGAAAACAAACCATCCATAACCTAAAATGCTCAAGTACTGAATGATATTGATTCTAAACCGTTGATCTACAATGTTGAATCGTGGCCTTCTGCCCGAAAATTTTGTTTAAATGTCAGACGGATCAGTCTTAACTAAGGTTTTGAAACTGCACAGGGAAGTTATTTTCCATGTTTGTCACCACGCCCTTGGCTTCCTTCCCATTCAAGCACTCATATTCTCATACTTTTAATCTTTTTGAAAGCATATACAGAGAAATTCGTCTTCTCATTATTTTAGTGTTGTTGAAAGCATAGATGGAGCGGTTCGATAGCTATCTTACCTGTGTTAAGTCGTGCTATCAAAATATTTCTGTGCATATTAAACTATGAATAATAGGCTGGCATTTAGTCTACCATACTATTTATATTATCAAATGTTATGAGCCTGACTTGCTTACTGTATCCATTTAGCACTATAGCATACATAATGTAACATGGATACTATTCCTATCACTATATATCTATATAAGTTGTCTACCAAAACACCCATCACATATATATAAATCTTAGCATATATCAATGAAATCATTATATGAAAATCCTAATACTTACCCATAGGTAACCCCACATAGGGTGTACTTAACACACACACACACATATATATATTTGATCTAGCATATGACATATTTTACTCGTATATCTATATATCTTATCCATTATAGATATTGTAGGATATATGAACTAATATACATTTGCACTACTTTTAAATTTCTTCTAGTTACAACAAGATCTTACACTACAATGTAGTTCATAACCTAATACATTGAATAGTCATTAGGCACATTGTTATAATGTTATAAAGGGATTGTTATCAAGTGGTTGTCGCAACGCAGACGTTGACGTATCATACACCATAACACATATGGTTCTGCAATGGTGCCACATCTAACCTATACCTAAATAGTGTTATCCTACCCGACTCATTTCATATCCCAACATTGAATACTCTTGGAAGTTATGTTAATGACAGGGTTGTATCGGTCTACAATGCGTTTATCACTGGTTATGACATTTAAGATAAGTCTGTTTTGTACAGGACATTTAGGAAACTGCACCCAATGCGGGCTCACCATATCCATTTATTCACATGGCTCCATTACTGGGTGTTCCTGTCACACATTGCCCCTCGTTTAGAAATTTTTTTGAGGTTATTCCATTCATTGCTCCCTTTGGCTTCTCGAAAACCCTCCTTTGCTCTATGTGCGTTTTTGGTCTTTACGCGTACCCTGTGTGCTTCGGTCTCTATATACACCCTTGTGACTCCATTCTTGTTTAAGGCCAAAATATTGGAGAATATATAACCTCGGCCTTGGTAAATGAATAAGGAAACGTAACCTAATCGATTTTCTCTCTGTACAAGGTAATACCCGAACTACTATCTTCATCTTTTTTGTTTTTGTAACTTTTGTGGAGAAAAACTAGTTTGGGAACTGTTTGGGTTAGAAAAGCTTGGTATCTCTACTTTGTGGATATTTCTTCTAGTTTTCCACCATGGACCGAATCTTCAGTGTCCCTTTTTTCATTTTCTTTCCTTACTGTGTGACACTGTTGACAGTTATTACTTACGCATGTAATATTGTTTATTAACTATGGGGAAACCCGAAATCTAAGCGATGTGCTAGAGAGTTAACCCTGCAAACTTGTAACTTTGTCCTAACAATTGTTTTAACATGTTGGGTGTGTTCGTAAAGCTACCCTACATAAGCAAATTACACAGTTTAAAGGAGTCACGCTATGTATAATTTATGTTACTGCATTACGTAATTTGAGTTATGCCCGAATAGATAAACATATATATGCATAGGCTAAGCCCTCCATGGATTTGTAGATTCGGTCTGTTTTATTTTCTTTATCACTCTCAGTAAAACTCGTGAATAGATTTAGATGAAGGTATGCTAACAACCCTCTGTGGAATTTTGTATCTTGCACTTTGTGCGCGAGGCGAACAGTGGGTCATGAGTTAACTTAAACTTCTTTTTATAAATCTATACTCGGTGTCTATATAAGAATTTCATAACAACCCTCTATTTATTAATTTCACCTATATTTTATATAGAACAATTACTTGCATAAACCTCAACCCCAAATTTATGTTCTTGAATCTATGTTTTATATAGAAAATCTCATGTTTCTTTTGTGTATACGAAGTAGTATGGTGAAACACTTCTCGTACCCTGTCTAAATCCTTTTTATTTGAAAATAGTTTGTCTTCCGTTGAAAGATTGCGGTTTCATTGTGTGCAAAGTTTGTACATTAATTCTTTGTTTATGCATAAGATTATATTCTATGTTTTATATAGCATAGGCATATGTAAACTCTGAAATATCGACCCTCTGTTCGAGAATTTTCATTTTCTAAATCCTACAGGGAACTTATATTGACACCATCGATCCTTATTTCGTAGATTTCACTGTGTTTTATTTTTATATCAAATCATAAATAAATTCCAGACTATACAAAGTACAAGGTTAGACATTAATTGTATTCTGCACATGTCGTTTTCTTTTCATTTGATTTCCTCCATGGAAGAAAATCGTTACGTAGGTTCTGTATAATTTACACATGAAATGTTTACCCTCTGTGGGGTTTCACAACTATACTCTCTATGGTTACTTAATTTTTTAACACTGTTTATATTGTTGTTTATAATCTGGTGCATAAAGTATTATTTTCAGTTACAATAACTAGTGATGGGGCCCTGTCTTGTTTTGCGAGGGTACCCATCAGCTGATTTTGGGTCCACTCCTCCCTGTTAGGTTGTGGATAGATCGTCTCTCAAGTGCCAATGGCGAAATGTTTCTATGCCGACTCAAGATAAGTATTATCTCATTTTGTTTAATATTTATTTTTATTAAATTACTTAGAAAAATTTACTAAATCTATCGTTTCCTCCTTTGCATGTTTATACAAATTGATGGGAGAAAATCAAGGAAATCCCTTCAGAAAGATATTCGAGTTCTGATATTGGTGCTTAGACACAACTTCTTAGATTTTGTCTATCAGTGGTACAGGAGTCCTTACCCTATGGTAACCCACTGTAATAAATTTTGAACCATGGTTTCATGGCTATACATATTGTTTGTAATTTACTTTCAATTGAATATACAGGTTACTCAAACCATTTTGAACAAGATTCAATTATTGTAACAACTAGTGTAGCATGTATTTGTAGACTATTGAAAATCATTGTTCATAGACATGAATATATATGTAATATAAATGTGGACTGTTATACATTTTATGTGTTCTCTTATGGCACTTGTACAGTGTGAAAATGTAATTCCATATACATGCATAGAAATCAAGGGTGGATAGGAATTTTCTTTATATAGAAACAATATTATTCTATACATCCCATATATATATTATAATAACCCATATAAAACATATAACCATTCCTATCATTTCTTCTGCATGAACACATAGATATGTCTACACAGATGTGCACAGATGTAGAACCACATTTAATGATAATGGAAGTACACAATAGCTCTATAATTTTCTTTCATATGAGTGTATCTATCTATCTATCTATCTATCTATATATATATATATATACACACACACATTCATTCAATCATTTATATATATACTAACATTACATAATCCATCACTTTTCTAATAGTTATAATCAACAAAATATTAACCAAAATACAAGTAAAGGTACATATCTAAAACTGATGCTCGGACACAAATGGAACAACCACATTCCACCCAACCATAGAATAGAACACCCAATTTACTTGATCCATTCACCCCTAGCCCGAGCATGAGTCCATAAGGGAGAAATGAAATGATCCTCCTTTGCTACAGTTCTCTTCCCCAGATCAGAAATTCCCTTGCCTCACACTAGACAATGTTTATAATAGTGAGTAGTTTCCTTTCTCCAACATTCTAAGCAACATCCTGTCTCCTCCCTATGTTGTATTTATATGTATCTTATGCCTAGGCCTTTCCTTCCCTCCTTCGAAAATTCACATCTTTACAGATCCTTGATTTTTAGGGGCTGCTAGTGGTCAAATCCCTTATTTTCCACTTGTAAAATTCATCCTCGAGGAAACTCAAATATGTTCCCCACTCATGGGTTCATAGTCAGTGTTTTTCAAATTGGTTGTTCCATTTGCCTTCCAAAATTTAGTATATAAAAAAGTTTGTCTTTTACATGTGTCACAATCAAAAAATCCATTTAGGCAAGTCAAGTATTTTCCCAACAGTCATAAACAATTAATTACAATAATTAAATTCCAAATTTGGATTTGTCATAAATGAAAAATAATTTCCAAATTCGAATTTGCCAAAAATGGAAATTTATTACCAAGTACACTTAGACTTTAATAATTAATTATTTTGGGTAATATTACATCCTCTCCCCCTTAAGTACAACACTATCCTCAATGTTCATTCCTCTCTCGGAATAGGGTTGGATAAGATTTCTACAAATCTTCCGCCAATTCCCAAGTGGCCTCCTCAGGACTAAAGTGATTCCATTTAAATTTTGCCTGGGCGATGGCTCTGTTTCGTAGTACTATTTCTTTACTATCCAAAATGCACATAGGTTCCACTTGGAACTAGCCTTCTGGTTCCACCTGCACCATGTTCCAATCAATGAAGTGAGTAGGATCATGAATATACTTTTTCAACAAAGAAACATGAAAAACATTATGAACTTTTAAATTTGCAGGAAGTGCAAGTTGATATTCCATGGGTCCAATTTGAGCTAAGATCTCGAAGGGGCCGCAAAACCTGGGTGCCAACTTTGAACAATTTCCTAGCTTTAGGGGCCTTCTCCTTGCTTTGACTTTTGAGTATACATGGTCCCCAACCTAAAATCCCTCGTGTTTCCTTTCTAAATTTGCGTAGCTTTTATGTCTGTCTTGTGCCTCTTTTAAATTATGTTGTACCTTTCTTACCATTTTCTCCATTTCCTGGAGCATTTTTGGTCCCATCATAAGTCTGTCAACTAGATTATCCCAGCTAATCGGAGTTGTACATTTTCTTTCGTACAATGCTTTGAAGGGACTCATCTTAGTTGACATTTGATAGCCATTATTGTACACAAATTCCATTAAGTGTAGGTATTCCTCCCACTTAGTTGATTTTGTTCTTACGTACATTTGTAACATGTCTTCCAAAATCTGATTCGTTCGTTCAATTTTCCCATCTGTTTGTGGATGGTAGCTTGTGATGAAATTGAGGTTAGTATCCAACACTACAAACAATTGCTTCCAAAACATTGACGTAAATTTGACATATTTATCCGAAATCACCATTTTAGGAATTCGATGCAATCTAAATATTTCCTTCATAAATGTTTCAGCGATGTTAATTTCTTTATAAGTAGATTTCATAGCTATAAAATGTTCAGACTTGCTAAGTTTATCAATCATTATCATAATCAAGTCAGTTTTTTTTTTGAGTTTTAGGCAAACTTGTGATGAAGTCTAGTGAGATAACCTCCGACTTCCATTCTGGTATAGGAAGAGGCTGTAGCAGGTCAGCTGGATGTTGTTGTTCATCCTTCACATGTTGACAATATAGGCATTTACATAAGTATTCATATGTCTCACCTTTCATGTTAGGCCAATAAATTTTTTTTCTCAAAGTTGTTACCATTTTCTGGTATCCTGGATGACCATAATATGGCTTTTTGTGCAATTCATCCACAATTGTTAACTTTAAATCAACAGAATTTAGTATGTATACCCTGTTTTTGAACCTTAGCAGTCCATTTTTATCCAAACTTGGATCTGTTTTGTCCATTTTTTTTGCATTTCCTTGTAAATCTGCTACTTTTTTGATGTATTTTTCGTCATTACAACTTGTAGATTTTATTCTTTGTTCAATGTCGTTTTCTACTTTGCTAATACTTATCTCGAAAAGTCCATTAGTCCTTCAGATTACAGCTTCTACAAATTTATTTTATTTTCCTTTGAGGTGTCTTACATCGAAATCAAATTCACTCAAGAAGGCCAGCCACCTCGCTTGCCTTGCGTTAAGATCTGGTTGACCGAATAAGAATTTCACACCACTGTTATCGGTTAGCAACAGAAATTTCCTCCCCATTAAATAATGTCACCACTTTTTTAGCGCATGAATTACAGTTTTTGATTCCAAGTCATCTGTGACGTAGTTCCATTCATATTCTTTTAGTTTACATGATTCATAACAGATAACGTGCCCCTCTTGAGTTAGGACACCTCCCAAGCCTTCTTTGCTTGCATCCACGCAAACTATAAAGTCTTTATCAGGGTCTGCTACCCTTAAAATAGGTGTTGCAGTTAACAGTTCTTTTAGGTTATTAAAGTTGTCCTGGCATTTTTGTGACCAAGTAAACCTTATTCCCTTTTTCTGAAGAGATGTTATTGGATATGAGATCTTACAGAATCCTTCGATAACTCTGCGGCAATAACCGGTAATTCCCATAAATGATAGATGTCAAATACATCCTTAGGGATAGGCCATTCCATAATGGATCTTATCTTCTCTGGGTCAACTGCAATACCTTCTTCAGATATCACATGTCCTAGGTATTGTATTCTTCTTTTGTAGAAGTCACATTTGTCAAATTTTGCATACAAATTGTGTTTCCTTAAGGTCTGCAATACTATTTTCAGATGTTCTTCATGTTCTTCTTTCGTTTTCGAATAAACCAAAATGTCATCGATAAATACCAAAATAAATTTATCCAAATATTTACTAAATATACTATTCATCAAACACATAAAGGTTGTTGGTGCGTTAGTAAGACCAAATGAAATTACGACAAACTCATAGTTTACGTATCTTGTTCTAAAAGTTGTTTTATTTATATCTTCATATTTTATTCTGACTTGATGATAACCAGACCTTAAATCGAACTTAGAGAAAATAATTTCTCCTCCCATGTGATCAAATAGGTCGTTAATTTTGGGTAGAGGATACTTATTCTTAATCGTCATCTTGTTTAATTGTCAACAATAAAATCATAATCTTAAAGTTCCATCTTTCTTTTTCATGAAAAGGACTGGTGCTCTCCAAGGCGAGACACTTGGTATGATATATTCCTTATCCAACAGTTCTTGTATCTAAATTTTCATCTCTGTTAATTTGGGTAAACTCGTCTTATAGGGTGCCTTAGATATCAGGGTAGATCTAGGCAGTAGATCGATAGAGAAATCTATCACTCTTCTTGGAGGCAGTTCTTGTATTTCGTCCACAAATACATCTCTAAACCCATGTAGGACTGTAAAGTCTTCTAGACTGGGTTTATCATCCTTTTCTAGCAGATTAGTTACTTGAATAGCATAAATTTGGCAACCTTTATTCATGCATTTCTTAAAATACATGGCTGAAATATGCCTAACTGAAACTATTTTTCTGATACCTTGTATCATCCTAGCTATGTTGTTTTCGTCGTTGTAAGTAAGTAACTTTTCATAACAATTCAAAATTACTTTATGTTTCTCTAACCATTCCATCCCAATGATTATATTGTAAGATCCCAAAGGTAAAACATTCAGATTTAACTTTGTATTTTAGCCATCTAAAATGAGTTCACATTCGGAAATGAAATCTGTTATTTTTCTCTTAGTCCATGTCACTAACTGTACTAACCATGACTTAACATGCTTTAATTTCTTGATCTTTTTTGAATCAACTAAACCAGGACTAACATAACTTAGACTAGCTCATGGGTCAATTAAAATAGAAATGTGATTATCATGAATTTTACCTTCAACCTCCATGATAGTGGATTGATGATCAACTTGTTTGCCATCTACAACTGCATTAATTCTATGCACGCTTTTGCCCACATCTCCTACTGTAGAGGCTTCTTTCAAGTTATGGACCGTGGTCCTTGATGTGGAAGTTAAACATGGACAATTCCTCCTCAAGTGAAGTTCTCGACACTCCCAACACTTTAATAGTTCCCTGGGGTTGTCCCCAACTTTCTTGACTTCCAGATTAACTGGTGTACCTCCCCATTGGGCATTCTAGTTGTTGGAATGAAAATATTTATTTTGGAATTTCTTTGCCATATTCTGGAAAGGGGATGGTTGGAAGCCTTTCTTCCTCTCATTCATTATGTCTTGTTTCTTATCCTTCCATGACTTCAAAATTTCAACCCTTTGTTTGTACTGATCATAGAAAATCTGGGAATTTCTAAACACTTTGCTTAAAGTTTTGGGATTTTCAAATTCAATTATGTTCTTGTATGACTATGGAAAACATCTTAAGAATCATTTTATTTTCACTTTGTCTTCCTTGATGTATGGCAAAAATCTCAATAATTCAAGAAATTTATTTATCACATCATCCATGGTCATTTGTCTGAGCCTTAGCCCATAAAATTCCTTAGTCTTTCTTTCATAATATATTTATGATAAATATTGTTTCTTGAAGTATTTCTCAAAATATGATCATTCCATTTGTTTTTCTTTTAATCCCTTGGCCAATTCAAGGTCTTTCCACCAGATACTCACCTTTCCCTTCAGGTTATAAATGGCCATTCAGACCTTCATGTTACTAGAATAACTATAAATATGAAAAGTTATTTCTTTATATCTAGTAACCATGATTCATCCTTTTCACCCGTCCTAGATTCTCTGTCAAAGGTGGATGGTTTGATCTTCTTTAATTCACCTTCTAGGTGATCCACTTGTTTTCTTTTTCTTCGTGTGGTTGATTTGTCTCCTACCACTTGTGTTCCTTCGGAAGAATTGTTCTCATTTTCAGTTTCATGACCATAATTTTTAGAGGCTCTTCTGTTGACTTCTTCCTCTTGTCGTTGTCTTTTCAGAACTTATTTCTTACTATGCTGCACAACAACACTTCATTTATTTTTGTTGGTCTTCGTGTTCCTTTTTCATATTTTCATTATCTTCCTTGAACACCTACAGTTCCATGATAAGGTTTCTCATTGTTTCCAGAACCTGGGTGGATAAACTTCCTTCACTATTCTGTCCAGGTTCTTTAGGAGGTCCTTGATCATGATTCTCTTCAAGTCTGATCTCCTCTTCATTCTGTGCTACCATTATCACAACAGACCAACAATTTTTTTGTTTGTAATAGTAATTATTTTGTAAGATTTTTCTTTTAACATGTATAAAATGAAATAAATTGATTTGGCCTTGCCGTGAGGTCCAAGTGTTGTAACCTTCAGCTCTGATACCATATCTAATGTACCCCAAATTTACCAAATTAAAAAAAAAAAAAATGATAGCTGCATTAAAAATCGTTGACTCTTCAATAATTGTTTAAGCATAACTCTATTACCATTGTTATTGTATTGAAAACATGTACCTCTTTGTAATTAAGAAGATTGCAATCAAGATAGCTATCTTACGTGTGTTAAGTTGTGCTATCAAAATATTTTTGTGCATTTTAAAATATGAATAATAGGCTGGCATTTAGTCTACTCATACTATTTATATTATCAAATGTTATGAGCCTGCATTGCTTATAGTATCCATTTAGCACTATAGCATACATAATGTAACATGGATATTATTCCTATCACAATATATCTATATAATGTGTATACCAAAAGACCCATCACATATATATAAATATTAGCATATATCAATGAAATAATTTTATGAAAATCATAATACTTACCAATAGGTAACACCACATATGGATTACTTCGCACACACACACACACACACACACACACACACACACACACACATATATATATATATATATTCGATCTAGCATATGACATACATTACTCATATATCTATATATCTTACCCATTAGAGATATCGTGGGACATATGAACTAATATACATTTGCACTACTTTTAAATTTGTTTTCGTTAAATACAAGATCTTCCACTACAATGTAGTTCATAACCTAATACATTGAATAATCAGTAGGTGCATTGTTATAATGTTACAAAGGGACTATTATCAGGTGGTTGTCACAACACGGGCGTTGACGTATCATACACCATAATGCATATGGTTCTGCAATGGTGCCACGTCTAACCTATACCTAAATTATGCTACCCTACCTGACTCATGTCATATCCCATCATTGAATACACTTGGAAGTTATGTTAATGACAAGGTCGAATCGGTCTTCAATGCATTTATCAATGGTTATGACATTTAAGATAAGTGTGTCTCATATTGGATGTTTAGGAAACCACGGCCAATGTGGTCTCACCATATCCGTTTATTCACATGGCTCCAGTATTGGGTGTTCCTCTCACACATTACCACTCATTTTGAAAATTTCTCAAGGTTATTCCATTCATTGTTCCCTTTGGATTCTTGAAAACCCTCCTTTTCTCTATGTGCATTTTTGGTCTCTGTGCATACCATGTGTGCTTCAGTCTCTATACATACCCTTGTGTCTCCATCCTTTTGTAAGGACGTCAGGTTGGAGAATAGAACCTCGACCATGGTAAACGAATAAGGAAACGAAACCCAGTCAGTTTCCTCTCTAAGCAAGGTAATACCCGAACTACTATCTTCATGTTTGTTTTTTGTAACTTTCGTGGATAAAAACTCATTTGGGAACTATTAGGGTTAGAAAATCATGGTATCTCTCCTTTGTGGATATTTCTTCCATTTTTCCACCATGGCCCAAATCTTCAGTGTCCCTTTTTGCATTTTCTTTCCTTACTGTGTGATAATGTTGACAGTTATTACTTATGCATGTAATATTGTTTATTAACTATGGGGAAACTTGAAATCTAAGCGCAGTGTTAGAGAGTTAACCTTGCAAACTTGTAACTCTGTCCTAGCAATTGTTTTAACATTTTAGGTGTGTTTTGAAAGCTACCATGCGTAAGCAAATTACACAATTTAAAGGAGTCATGCTATGTATAATTTATATTACCACATTATGTAATTTGAGTTTTGCATGGATAGATAAATAGATATATGCATAGGATAAGCCCTCCATGGATTTGTAGAGTCGTTCTATTTTATTTTCTTTATCACTCTGATTAAAACTCATGAATACATTTACATGAAGGTATGCTGACAATCCTCTATGGCATTTTGTATCTTGCACTCTCTGCTCGAGGTGAACAATGGGTCATGAGTTAACTTAACCTTCTTCTTATAAATCTATACTCGGTGTCTGTATAAGAATTTTGTAACGGCCCCCTGTTTATTAATTTAACCTAAATTTTATATAGCACAAATACTTGCATAAACCTCAACCCCAAATATTTTTTCTTGAATCTGTGTTTTATAGAGAAAATCCTAGATTTCTTCTGTGTATACGAAGTAGTATGGTGAAACACTTCTCGTACCCTGTCTAAATCCTTTTTATTTGAAGATAGATTGTCTTCCGTGGAAATATTGTGGTTTCACTGTGTGCAAATTTCATACTTTAATTNATCTTTTATGTTTTATATAGCGTAGGCATATATAAACCCTGAAATATCGACCCTTTCTTTGACAATTTGCATTTTCTAAATCCTACAGGGAACTCGTATCGGCACCATCGATACTTATTTTTTAGATTTCATTGTGTTTTATTTTTATATCAAATAGTAAATAAATTCCAGACTATACAAGTTACAAGGTTAGACATTAATCAAATTCTGAACATGTCTTTTTATTTTCATTTGATTTCCTCTGTGGAAGAAAATTGTGACTTAGGCTCTGTATAATTTACATAGGTAATGTTTACCCTCTGTGGGGTTTCATGACTATACTCTGTGTGGTTACATAATGTTTTAGCACTGTGTATCTTATTATTTATACTCTGGTGCAGAAAGTATTATTTTCAGTTACAATAACTAATGATGGGGCCTTGTCTTGTTTTGCGAGGGTACCCATCAGCCGATTTTGGGTCCACTCCTCCCCTTTGGGTTGTGGAAATATTGTCGCTCAAGTGCCAGTGGAGAATTGTTTCTATGCCGACTCAAGCTAAGTATTATCTCATTTTGTTTAATATTTTTTTTCATTAAATTACTTAGCACAATTTATTGAATCTATCGTTTCCCCCTTTGTAGGTTTATAAAAATTGATGGGAGTGAATCAAGGAAATCCCTCTCGCTTGGAAAGGTATTTGATTTCTGATCTTGGAGCTTAGACACAACCTCTTATATTTTGTCTATCAGTGGTACATGAGTCCTTACCATAGGGTAACCCACTGTAATAAATTTTGAACCATAGTTTCATGGCTATATAGATTATTTGTAATTTACTTTCAATTGAATATAGAGGTTATTGAAACCATTTTGAACAAGATTCAATTTTTGCAACAAATACTATAGCATGTGTTTGTATACTATTGAAAATCATTTTTCATAGACATGAAGAGATATGTAATATAAATGTGGACGATTATACATTCTATATGTTCTTTTATGGCACTTGTACAATGTAAAATTGTAATTCCATATACATGCATGCAAATCAAGGGCCGATAAGAATTTTCTTTATATATAAACAATATAAGTCTATACATCCCTATATATATATATATATATATATATATATATATATATAACCCATTGAAAACATATAACCATTCCTATCATTTCTTCTGCATGAACACATAGATACGTCTACAAAGTTGTGCACAGATGTATAACCACATTTAATTATAATAGAAGTACACAATAGCTCTATAATTTTTTTTCATATGAGTATTTGTATATATACATTTAGTCAATCATTTATATATATACTAACATCACATAATCCATCACTTTTCTAATAGTTATAATCAACAAAATATTAACCAGATTTAGTCAATCATTTATATATATACTAACATCACATAATCCATCACTTTTCTAATAGTTATAATCAACAAAATATTAACCAGAATACAAGTAAAGGTACATATATGAAACTGATGTTGGGATACAAATGGAACAACCACGTTCTACCCGAACGTACAACAGAACAATCAATTTACTTTCTTCGTTCACTCCCGAGCCTGACCATGAGTCCATAAGGGAGAAATGAAATGATCCTCGTTTTCTACAGTTCTCTTCCATAGATCAGAAATTCGCTTGCCTCACACTAGACAATGTTCATAACAACAAGTTGTTTATTTTCTCCAACATACTAAGAAGTGTCATGCCTCCTCCATATGTTGTATTTATATGCATCTTACGCATGGGTTTTTCCTTCCCTCCTTCGTAAATTCACAGCTTTACAAATCCATGATTTTTAGGGGTTGCTAGTGGTCAAATCCCTCTTTTTCCACTTGTAAAACTCATCACTGAAGAAACTCAAATCTGTTCCCCACTCATGGAGTCATGGTTAGTTGTTTTCAACCTGGATGTTCCATTTGTCTTCCATCATTTAATATATAAAAAGTTTGTCTTTTACATGTGTCACAATTAAAGAAGTTAGTTGGGAAAGTCAAATCTTTTCCCAACAACCATAAATAATTAATTACAATAATTAAATTCCAAATTCGAATTTTCCATAAATGACAAATAATTTTCAAATTTGAATTTGCCAAAAATAGAAATTTATTCCCAAGTACACTTAGACTTTAAAAATTAATTATTTTTGAGGATATTACACCTTGATTACAATGTTACACTATAATGAAGATTGAAATTATTCACCCTTCTTATAATGCCTATTGATTAATACAGTATATGTTATAACATCAAGATTACATCCAAAAAAAGAATGTTTTCAAGAATCCAACTGGATTTTTCCATGTTACCTTCTTTGCAGTGACCACCGATGAGTTTTGTGTAGGAGACCGCATTGGTAATCTTCCCTTTGGCTACTATGTATTCAAAATGTTTGAGAGCTTCTTCTATTCTGCATGTTTTGCAGAGCTTGTGGAATAATTTTTGTATGTTTGAATTTCTTGTGCTTCATGTGACCATATTTTTTTCTTTCGTGGTTGATGGTTGGAGGATTAGGGGAATGGGAAAAACCAAATACAAATGTATTTATAGCTGCTACAACTTCTGGGGTCTAAAGAACAGTGCTATAATAAATATGGTGAAGAGGAAGGTAGAGCAACCATTGCTTGTTGAAGGGTCATTTTAATAGTTGTGATAGACTAAGTTTATTTGAGCACTTGTGAATTATTCATGAGATGTGTACTGTAATACTAAACGAGCCAAATGTAATCCCTAGTGCAGGGTTACATTCTCCTCGTCCTCATTCGATCCATATTTCATACCTGGCTACCACTTCTCCAATGCCCTGTACAATATGTATGCACGCACTAGTAACAACAGTTGAAGCTATGACACACCCACACCTTCTATCTGGATACCTCCTCACCGAATGATTACCTCTCCACTGTCTCACTGCATGAATACCTCCCCACCACCTCAATATCCAAGATAATATACTTGACCTTCTTCATGCATTTTCATGGTTCTGAATAGTAGCCCTAGTAAAGTTTTGTAGGTTGACCTTTTGTGTTCGAGGAATTTTTTGGTAAGCAGAGTCGTCATATTTCTCCATGGGCTATCCATGCAGTGATGAATATGACAAGTGGCCCATATTTTAATAAATTATTAATTTTTTTTGTTAAAAAAACAATTCACCGATTATATATGTCATTTCAGTAACAATTCATCCTAAATGTGTTGGATGAGAACCGATTATCTCGTGAATATGACAAGTGGCCTATAAATTGATGACGTTGTTTCTGCTGTGTTTTTTTTTTTTTTTCCCTTTATGTTCACTATATATTCTATGTTCTTCCATTGAATGAAGTTATGAATGACCTTAAGCTCTTTATTATGTATTTTCTGAGGTATTATGTCAATGTGTTTGGTTTTCTGTCTTGTTAGTTATAAATGTTTGTGTTCTCTAAGAAGATATATTTAAATAAATAATTTTAATTATTTTTCAATTGTAAATGACCTATATATTTTGGTGAAAGAAGTTGGAAAGGTTTCTTATCATTGTTATCATGAATATCACTTGCTTGCTTTCAGGTGCTGCAGAGAGGGATGTAGAGAATGCACAACAAAGACTAAATGGATAGTCAATAGTACCTAATGTCTTCATTAGTAAGAAAAACCTCCTATAAATTGCAATTATAGAGGCATAATAAGTTCATAAAACTTTGTATCAATGCTTTTTAAAGATATCATTTTTCAAAATAACATGATGTAAGATGACTTGTATATAGTTTTATCTTTGAGTTGTGCATATACTTGGTTGTTCGTTTTCTAGCTCGTGAGTTGAATATCTGTAATTAGGGTTTTATTTCACTGAAATGGACTACTTTGGTTATTCTGATGATTGGGCATTATGTGTTTTCCTCAGGCATGTAGTTATCCCTCCTGAAACTGCCAAGTTACTTCCCAAGAACTGACTTCTCAATGAGGTAAGAAACACATTTTTGTTCTCAATTGATATTTTTAATGCAATGCATCTATGTTTTAGCCTAAATTTTTACTTTTTTGCCAAATTGATATTCTTTTTGGTTCATAACGAATGGAGAGCCAATGAAGTTCAGCAATCTTGTGGATGGGTGTACTATGCCATTCATCACCCTGAGCCACACATTATGTTATTCAGAAGGCCTTTGAATTACCATCAAAACCAACAGCAACAGGCTAGGGCTGAATCTCTACCAATGGGCCCGAAAGCCCATTCATTTTTATTGTGGGTGTTGACAACAGTTTCAATGTTTTGTTTGAAACTAATCATGATAGTTTTTTCAGGGTATTTGAATTTTTTTCCTTTCATTTAGTATTGTAGTTTTTGTATATTAGAGTGATGACTGTCTTGTTCAAATCTAGTCTGTTGTTTAGTTAGTACGGTTGACAATGAATCTCTAGGACATATTTTTCTAGACTATTATGAACTATTGCTTCTAAACCATAGAAGCAAATTATCTTAGACTTGTGGTTATGTGTACTACTTTTGTAATAAATTGCACATAAATGTTAACTGCTATATAGTGTACCAAAGTATATTCATTTTTTATATTTCTTTGGTTCTCTATGTTAATGAACATTCTCTTCCCTGGGAACATTTTATGACAGGTTTTTATCATAAAACCATCATATTCCTGCTTCATTCTTTTCCCAAAGTGAGCCGTGTCTTCATATTATGTTGAAAGGAACAGACATAGTTCTTGTCTATTTTATTATGCATAGTCTGTTTGTTCAACTGTATGTTCTTTTCTTTTCTTTGTGTGTAGTGTGAATTTAAAAAGGGCAGAGTATCATATGCTTCACTAGTGTCATTTATTTTATTTTATACATGCTTGCAGAATACTGTCCTTAATTTAAATATGTTAAGATGCAAATAATCAGGAAACTGACTTGTTATCTGGGTTACATCACACCATTAACCTTGTCTTTATCAAAGAAGGTTTTTTCCTTCGGTTGGGAAGCTGGGTTGTTTAAGTTACTCACGTTATAATATTTTTAAACCTTAATTTTGATATTTACATGACCTTGATTTTGATATTTACATGCATGTAAGATAAGCGTAGTACCTATGTTGTACCATCGTAGATAGCTCTTTTATAATTATGTTGATAAGAAAATATAAATTTGCCAGACATAATGGCACTTCGCTTATTAATCGTTTGTTACTTTTTGCATGTCATGCCATGAAGTTGATGGTTAGACGAGTTATTTGATCATGATTAATTCTTAATAGTGCAAAGTCAACTGTATTGGATTTGTAGGATGTGTTGCATTTTAACTCTGGGTTGGCCTTTTTTTTATAATTTGCAGCTAGTTGGGATTTTTTTTTTTAATTTCCAGCTAGTTGGGATTTTTTTTTAAATTGCAATGAGTTGGGATTTTAAGATGCACCTTGATGGTATAAGAGGTAATGGTTGGCTGCAATTTTTGGATTAAATATAGCGTATGCAATATTTTATGGTTTAAATGACTTACGTAATTTCAATATTGAGAAATATTTTATTAGATTGTGGTAGAAACATAGAACTATATGATTTTTTTCTTAAACAAAAATCATGCTTGTGAGTGAAAGTAAAGACAGTCACTAGACAAAGGTGAAAAGGATGGGAATAAATTCAATGTAAAGCATACCTTTCTCAAAATCCATCACATAGACAGAGAGCACAAAAGAATGTTTATTGTAGCACAATTCCTATGAAAGTGTGGGATGGTTTAAAGTTCGTTAGGATGGCTCCTTTCTTTCTGATTTCCAATGTGGGTGCATTGAAATATTTTTCCCTTGAATTCCATCTATCAATTAGAAATAAACATCCTGTATTTGTGGATCTGAGCACTATAACGTCCTATAATTCCTTTTTCTTCTATTGTAAATGATAAAATGAAATTATAATATGAAGTAATGAAATTAAGATGCAAGGTAAATAATTGTGTAACTAAGCACTATAACCAACTGGTGTCTCTATCATGTTCAAGGCAAACATTTAAAAAAAAAACATTATAATATCATTATACTAAACATTTAAAAAAAAAACATTATAATATCATTATAGTAAATAACACTTACAGGTTTTTTAAAGTTTAGGATGTCTCAGGATCTTACTCTGCAGGCTTGTTAATCCAAGATCCGTGAAATTCATTTGTTCAAACCTTATATTGTTGGATATAATAACATCCCATGGTTTGGCATATATTCTTGGTTACATAAATATAGAATCCACTAGCCACATTTGGACCAGTAATTATGGATGTGAGCACTATAACCAACTGGTGTCTCTATCATGCTCAAGGAAAACATTTTTACAAACAAACATTTTAATATCATTACAATAAGTCATAGTCGCTGGTTTTGGAAATTTCAAGATGTCTTAGGATCTTATTTTCTACTATGTAGACTTGTTAATCCAAGATCTGTGGAATTAATTTGGTGTTGGCTATAGTAGCATCCCATGATTTTGCATATATACTTGGTTGCAAAAATATAGAATCCACTAGCCATATTCAGACTAATATCTCACTATTTTTGCATCAAGTGATATTTTAGTGGAAAGAAACAAGTATAATTTGATTTTCTCTTCAAACATAATGATACTAATTGACATGCATTCCTTGTTACAAAACTCGGTTGAGTTGCTCAGCACCCACGAGCCAAATTTGGCTTAGAATCGAAAATGAGTCTAATTGATTCTCTGGTGAGACACACTTGCTACCAGCGAGTCTAACTTGCGAGTACTTGGAGGTCAAATTCTGACCTGTGAGTGTTTGTCAAGTTTTTTCACATGTCCGTGTGTAATTATATTGTTTTTAAAATATTATTTATATTGTTTTAAAATTATTTATTTACTTTTATCTTTTTAATATTACATTACATATATTATTTACACTTTGATTTTATAAGATTTTTTAACTTATTTTTTTTCAAAAAAAATTCACAATTTTTATTAAATTATAGATTGAAAATCATGTTCTTCTCATACTCAAAGCACAATAATTCATTTAAAATGTTTAATATAAAATTTCATTACCTTTTATCATATCTAAATGCTTTTTAATAAGAATTTCTAACTTATTTTTTTCCACAAAATAATTCACAATTTTTATTACATTATAGAATGAAAATCATGTTCTTCTCGTGCTAAAAGCACAACACTTCATTTAAAATGTTAATTAGAAACCTTCATTACCTTTTGTCATATGTGCATGCTTTTTAACAAAGGCTGTGAATGTGTTTGTGTTTTAGCATAATGCGACACAAAATATTGGCCAAGAATCAGATGCTGACGATATCCTAAGAGTCTATAAATGTGTGTCGAACTCTAAGGTCACAGAAGAATCATACTAAATGGTAGTTCTCAAACAATGTTTTTTCTAGAATTTTCATTTTCCAGGATGCAAATGAAAATTTGAAATCAAGTTAATAATTTTAAAATAAAGCGTTTTTTTTGTGTTCAATTGCAATCGAGAGCTAGAGTTTTGATCATATATATTTTTTCTTTGGATGTCAATGGCGCAACGGTATGAATGGATCAAGCGAGACCACTCCATGGATTATTTTATGTGGGTAAGACTACATCCGCTAATGAAATGACAGTCTAATTAGAATTTGTACTAAAACATACCTTTAATTTTCAGCTACTTTTTACAGATTACAGGTTGCAGTAAATTGTACCTTACTTTGAAGTTAATTCTTACAGATTACATGTTAATTCTAGGACTATGAAGCTCTTTATAAATTTTGGATGTATGACCGATGATCATGATTATTAGTTTTAATTAAGGAACTTAATTTCCATCTTATCAATTCTTTCATAGTTGTTTGAAATATTTTCAAAGAGAGGCAATTCATCCTTTTTAGGTTATTCATCGTTCTTGGTAGTTAAACAAACCAGAAACATTATCCCTCAAAATCTTAAGATTGACTTGGAATTCCAGGAACAAGTCGACGTACTGAACGAGAAAACATAGCCTTTCTGAATTAGTAAGCCAACTGTGGATCCTCAATTTGTTAGCGCAATTGAGCCACTTCCCATGGAATTCCATGTGAACACACAACAACTCTAGAGAACTTAGAATTTGTGCCTAACGACTAAGTATTTCATCTTGCAGTCTGTCCTTACTATTCTAATTTACGAACTCGTGTTATGGGGTCATGTTCACAAGTACGAGCGTACATGCTTTGTATTTGAAAAAGAATGTAGATTATTTCCAACAAAGGACATCGATGGAATGGATACTTATAATAATACAGATAAATATAGCACTCTCGTGCACGTTGTGATTAGAACAGGAGCATTCTCTCTCGACAATCATTGTGACGTTGTGTCTATGAAGTCATTTTCTATCATTTGTAGATTCTTCCAATGAAAACCAAAGCAAACACGTGAAACAACTAGAAAGACGAGAGGACATAGTTAATAACTTGGTTAGGGTTTGCAGAGAAGGTACTAGAGTGCATTTAGAGTAAACTGTGCAATAAGAAATAGTTTGCATTTACTCCGATAAGTACTGGCGGTGACATGTAACGAGGAAAATCCTCGTACACATGTTATCAAAAAGGCCTTAGCACAGCTCAAAAAGGAACATCACCAATCATGATAGCTGGCATTTCAACAATTATCTCACAAAGTGGTATGAAAAAGGCCTTAGCACAGCTCAGAAAGGAACATCACCAATCATGATAGCAAGTGTTTCAACAATTGTCGATATGTAAATGTGTTATTCCTCTCTATGCCTTGACTTTCGCTTGAGATCTAATTCAAAACAATGGAATGTGAAATTTGTCTTGAGTAGTTTGATTTCCTTGAAGTATCTAAAGTTTTAGCTTGATAATTCGTGTTGAAAAAGATTATGAATTTCCTTAAATATAAAGGCAAACAAGACTCAACAAATCCCTACTTGCCAAGGGACTAGCTCAGAGTGCATGGTTGGAAACCTTTAACAAGATTATCTGCTATGTCAAATACTTTAGCAATGGTCTCTTTCGTCTACATGGGGTTATGTTAGCTTCGGGCATGGACTCAATAGTGTATCGTCAACGATACATTAAAGCTTGACAAAATTACCAAATTTTCCAAGTGTTTTACAAGAAATATTGAATATTTAATTTGTCCATATTATTCTTTCAAGCACTTTATGGATAAATTAACTATTTTTTTTTCATATTATGGAGTATGTTACAAATTCTTTACTAATTCACAAAATTTCTAACATTTCTAGTTTATTTTAAAAAATACTTTGAAAATATATTGAAACTTGCTACGATTGTGTGCGTTTTAGATGCATTTGGTTTATTTTTTCAAAATAAATTCTAACTACACAAAAGTTACAACTAATATAAGGTAATTTAAGGGTTCCACATATGAAAGTATGCCTATTTCAACTATTCAACTACTCAATGCACTAGGCAAGGACTGCTTTGCAACTATTTCCCTTCTTACTATATCAATCACACAAATTTTCATCCTTGACTTTATATCATAATTTTCTAGAAGCTTTTACCTTAAATATAATTACATTAATTATATCTTTTTATCCTTGTTAATTTTAAAATTATACTATTAATTTATTCATTATCACCAACCTTATTTATCTTATTAATACTTTTTCCAATTCAAATAACTTAGTTCTTTGCATTAGCACTTTCTCAACATTTTCTCCATTAATTTTATTTTATTTTGATCTCTAATTATTGTCTTTTTTCTAAAAATGTTTGCCAATTATTATAGAATCAATCTCCATCTTTAATTTGAATACTTTAATTTTTCAATATCTTGTTAATTGTAACTAAGCAATTATTTTCATTAATGCTTCTTCACCATTATCATGTTTGACTTTATTTCACTATTATTTTTAATTTCTAATTATTTTCTCTATTTTCCATTATCATAGAACTAATCTTTCTTATTAATTTTAATACTCTATCATTTTTAATACCTTTTGAAAAAAAAAATCTTTATCTCTTTTAATATTTTTAATACATTTTTCTCTTTTTTCTCATTTTTAATTATTTAATTTCGTCCTCTCAATTATTTTTATCGATTACCCTTTCTCAAATAATTTACTATTATTTTAATATTTTCATCTTTTCTAAATGTCCTTATCACTTTACCTAATATGTGGCTATTTCTCTCAAATTTATATATTCAAATTTGAGCAATCTTTTACAACATATCAACTTTTATATCCATTATTATTATGGAAACCTCCATTCCAAAAAATTGTAATAGTTTTGATTTTTAAATATTTAAGTTTGGATCATGATATTCATTTTAAAAAATACAAAATATATGAATTAAATTCAATAAAGATTCACAAATCTTATAATGAAGTATGTTGGATCATGTTGTCATTGATGCCAATGGTTTGATTGATTGATGTCACTGATTGATGTCAAGTGATTGATTGATGTCAAATGATTGATTGATTGATGAT
>JASDQU011103090.1:2315-24549 GCA_032191745.1 Picea mariana
AGTCATCAATTCCAGGTTCCCTTGCTATTGACAGTGGGAATACATCAATGTCCCCTGCTCGATAGTTTCTACCAGGTGTTTGACGCCAACTCATTTATTCACACTTGTTAGATAGTACCATGGTACCTTGACTCCCATCATCATTATCGGTGGGTTATCTCATGTTTTTTAAGAGTATACATCAATGACCAATATACAAAACTCTTGCTTAATCTTTACTGACAATTATTTCTTTTTGGATCAGTTGTTTGGGAACCTTTGTGGACACTTCAATGCATCTTCGCCTCTCAGATTTCATAATGTATTTCAACCATCATTTTTTCTTTCTGACCTCACACATTAGGGGGAATCTGTTATAGCACAAAAATCCACACCTAGGCTTTTGTGCCATTGCTTAACCCTTTCCCAATGCTTGCTAGACTTTTCCCTAAAAGTCACCTCCAAAAATTATCTAAAATACATGCTTTAAGAGCATATCTGGGGGTTTCCCTAGTGCAACACATGAACATATGTGCCTTTCCTCACTGCAACCCACAGATGCCCTCATTTTTGGTGAAAAATAAAATAATCTTGTGTTTTCGGGGGGGTTTTTCGGTTGGGCTCATTTCCCAATGACCCTTGCCCGTACATAACAGAATTCAACTCCCCGAAACTCTTGGGGAAGATATAAAACAACCATAGAGGGCTAAAGATGAAAATGCAAGTCCCTTGGTGCAAGATTATGCTTCCATCATCTAACAAGCCTCCCTTTCCTATAATCATCTGAGCAACACCCCCTTATTCCTGGAAACTCCTTTTCTAGCATCTCTTTCTTATCTATATGGCTATTGGGTGTATCTTTATCCCTATTTGGGCCATCCAAGGAAGAGTATAGTGGCTAAGTCGATGCTTGAGGGATTCTTGGAGGAACCAGGACAGTTGGTTTCGAGACGGTGCCAAAGGTGAGACAAGGTTGTAACTTACCTTTCTGATTTGGTGTTAATAGAAGATTTTGTTTTCCCTCATATCATGTGTTCATTGTATGTATTTGCTTACTAAGTGTATATTCTATATGATATATGACATGCATACCTTTTGATCGTGTATCTACCTTTGTAGCAGCTTTTGTATTGTGTCCATTTTGCAGGTTACTTCCAGCAAAGGATCTAGAGTTTGTCAAGAGCAAGGAGTGGGATCAACATCAAACGGGAGACCCAAGCTGCACCTTTTCTCCCTCATCCTTCCCTAACTTTTCCTTGTAAAGTAGTTATTCTTTCAGTTTTTTGTGTGCTTGTCTTGGAGGGAAGATTTCTATCTTTTCCATACAGTCTTGATTTGCTGTGATTTTGACCCATAATCACAGGGGGAAATATCCCTTCAACACCTATGCATAATCTGACCAAGAGTAAAAACCTATAATAAACAAATCTTTGACACATAAACATATCACCACCAAATCTTTTAGAAAAAAACTGTAGGATTAAAAAATCCATGTTTAAGGATGTTTCACTAATAATTATGAGTTATTAAAGTTACAAATCATCTTATATTTTAGAACATAACCCTCTTTCACATTCATCCATGCAAGGTCAAGATTCAAAACTAGAATATGAGATGCCTTATTCACATAGGAAGCAGGGGTATAATCCTATTAAAAACCTTGCACCTTCATCCATGTAAGGTCAAGATTCAAACTAGAATATGAGATGTCTTTTCCACACAAGAAGCCGGGGTATAAGCCTGTTAAAAACATTGCATAGAATTATTTGAGATTAAACCATAAATAACCTTAACATTACTTGAGGGTGTTCTTGAATGCAAATGTGTGTCTTTAAAGGAAACACATAGTTGATGAAACTCACATAAATAATGACTACAATTCGAATAAAAATATGAGATTAAAACCATTAGCAATGTTAATATTGTTGTAAAGAATAATTACTTGAAGTGTTATGGATCTTTACATGATGCTTAAGTTTACATGACCAACATGATAGCGTTTYGTTTCATTTGTTTTAACAAGACTATGCGCATAACTTAATTAAGTATATTTATGACTCAAGGAATCTTTGAGTGGTGTCTTAAGGTTTGTGTTCCTTTACCACTTCAGTAAACCAACTTTGAAAAGTCTTTATTGATTAAATTTAGAGTTTTGATTTGTTAAGAAATAAATTATTTTCATTTTGTTTTGTATTAAGAATTTAGGATATTAAGAATTTAGGAGGAGGTATTTTTCTAACATTTTATGATTTTTTTTCTTAAGATTATTTATATAGAAGGTAGTATTAATCCCCAATCGGAATATCCATTAATAACTCCATAAAATTTAGAGGAAATATTATGTTTCAATAAAAATGATTCAATCAATTGAAATATTTCTTAAAATTGAAAATTAATAAGAGCCAATGGAGAGCCATCTGTTACACCGGTGATTTACTTTTTTTTCCACCTTTGAAACAAGCCAGTCCCATTTTGATGTCTTGTAGTGTTCCTCTTTGATGAAATGGCCAAGATAATGGAATCCTTGTGAAAGATGGATGAAATTATGTGGAAAGATTCCCTTAAGATGATCTGAATCCTGAACATGTATATTGGCGTGATGGAATGTCGATTTGGACCAGTTGATTTATAAGCTAGTAGCAGAGCAGAAAATCTTCAAGATTCCATCGATTTCCCTTCATTCAAGTGGTCTGTCATCTGAAAATATGAGGACGTCATCGATGAAGAGGAGGTGTAGTATTTTGACCAGCTTGGAGACCTTGATCCCTATAATTCTGCCTTCTGCCTAGATTTTTTTGAGGAGGAGACTTAAACCTTCCATGACCAAGATGAAAAGGAGCAGTGAAAGAGGGAAGCCCTATCACATGCCTCTGCCACTATGGAAGAAGGAGGAAGGTTTGTCATTTACCAACACAACAAATGTTTCACTTGTGACACATCTCATAATCCAAATTAAGGTGGATTGGTTGAAACCCATCTGAGTTAAAATAAGTCTAAGAAAGTCCCAGCCTATGCAGTCGAAGGATTTTTTTATATCTAGCTTGAAGATGAGGAAACGAGAATTTTTGTGACTAATGTTGTGCAAACATTCTTGTGCAGTGCCAATAGTGTCAAGAATTTGTTGACCCTTTAAAAAACCTAGTTGTTCGTTGGACAATGAACACGAGAGGATGGGTTTGATTCTATTGGTGATAATTTTTTATATTAGCTTGTAGAAAAGATTGCAAAGAGTAATCAGTTTATAATCACCAAAAGTAGTTGGGTGGTTTTCTTTCGGGATAAGTGTCAAGAAGGTTGAGTTTAGAGCCCCATATATCTTACCATGGAGTCTGGAATATTCCACTAGCTCCAGAAGCTCAGGCCCCGCCAAATCGAAGAAATGTAAGTAAAAATCTACGGTCCAGCCATCTGGGCCGAGGCTTTTATCCTTTGAGAAGGATTTTAGAGAAACCAATACCTTCTATAATGTACAAGGCATGTCCAAGTGTGAAGAATCCTCTGCTGTGACAGTGCAAGGATAGAGTTTGGCCACTGTAACATGAGCTTGCAGATGGGATTGTGGTCTTGCCTCATAGAAAGACTTGAAAAAGCTAGTAGTTGCAGTCTTGATCGCTTGTTGTCCACTATGTTTTGTACTTGTTTCATCAATGATATCCCAGATATGCTTTTTTCTCCTGGAAAAGTTGGTAAAATGATGAAAAAAATTGTTATTTAGATCTCCACATTTTATCCAATTAAATCTACTTTGTTTCCTACAAAGAGCTTCATCTATTAACAAAATCTTGTTCCTTTCATATTCAAGTTGTTTTAAAAGTTAATGCTTTTTCAACATTTCAATCTTTTATAATTCAAAGCTCATATCCAAGGTTAGATATTCAACTCACAACCATTCATTTACACTTATTGGATAACATTTTATTTAAATGGTTAATAACATATTTATTATGCCAAAAAAACACATATCAATAGTTGGTTGCTTTACAATACTTAAATAGAAGCATTGATACGAGAACCAAGACACCAAGTGGTGGAACTCATTAATGATGGATAGCGAGAGTAGTGGTTATTAATAAGTATAGTTTTATATTAAATAAAAGAGGAAGAACAAATCAAATATGATCAACCCTCCTTTTGTATCCAAAGGAATTATAAGAAGAATAATGTGGTTATATGCTAAATGTATGTTTGAATTCTAATACATATCTTTAGTTCTATGTTTTTCTTATCTTAGTCTGTATCAAGAATCATTTTTTTGGTTCTTTGAGCTTAAGATCATGTAAACTAATACATTTCTCTTTTCTTCCTTTATTTTTCCTTACTTCAATCTAACTAATGGTTTGATTAGACACTACTGGAGGTTTTGAAAATGCTAATTCATTTGCATCAATAGGGGAAATCAAAGGAATTGATTTATTTTTCTAGTTTGAATTGTATGAATTTGATGCCCCTTCTTCACCCTTTCGAAGGAGCAGCAAAGTAAGGAGACTAGAAATAGAGAGTTGACTTTTGAATTATAATTGTATCAATATTTATATCAGATCCCCTAAATGGTGTGGTGGGGTCATGGATTAAAACTATGAGATTAGGTACTTCTAAAACCTTTTTTAGTCCCACCCAATTACATTTCAATTGGGTCCTCCATAAACACTGTTTGTTATTATTCTACTTTTTACCCCAAGAAACCTTTGTTTTTGGATAATATGTTGCAACATTACTCTCCTTGTAACATAACATGCAATGGAAAGCTATGTTTTGCATAATCTTGTGGTTGTAGCCAACTATAGTGTTTGCATTCCAACATAATTTTCCCAAGAAATGCTTTGCTAAAATCATCATAAATGTAGAGTCGACTAAAGGTTGTGGATTCCATCTTTTTTATATTGATCTAGGGTAATAAAGTAATCCAAGGCATTACCAATATGCAAAAGAGACTCATAGTTCTCGTATTTAAGATGGATACATGGCATTCTTACCTGAATTGGGACCACTAATAATGCTTCCAAATGCAAGGTGAAACCCAATAACCTTGGTTTCATAAAGAGTCAACTTTGACTATAAACTAAAGGTCATTACCAATAGTCATAAGAAACTCATAGCTCTAGTATTCAAGAGGGACATGTTGCATTCTTATTCAAATTGGGACCACTAATAATTCTTCTAAATGCAAGGTGAAACTTGATAGCCATGGTTTTAGAAATAAGTCAACTTTGTCCATAAACTAGGGGTAGTTACCAATAACCTACCGTTATAGCACAAAAAGCGACACCTAGGATTTTGTTCCATAGCCTAACCCTTTCCCAATGCTTGCTAGACTTTTCCCTAAAAGTTACCTCCAAAAATCATCTAAAAAGCATGCTTTAAGAGCATATCCGCGGGTTTCCCTAGTGCAACATGCGGGCATTCGCGTCTTTCCTGATTGCAACTCGCAGATACCCTCATTTTTGGTGAAAAATAAAATAATTCCATGTTTTCGAGCGGGTTTTTCAGTTGGGGCCATTTTGCAACGACCCTTTCCCATACATAACGGAATTCAACTCCCCAAACCTCTTTGGGAGATATAAAACAACCATAGATGGATAAATATGAACAGACAAGTCCCTTGGTGCAAGATTATGCTGCCAACATCTAGCAAGCCTTCCTTTCCTATAATCCTCTGAGAAACACCCCCTTATTCCTGGAAACTCCTTTTCCAACATCTCTTTCTTATATATATGGCTATTGGGTGTATCCTTATCACTATTTTGTCCATCCAAAGAAGAGTATAGTAGTTGAGTCAATGTTTGAGGGATTCTTTGAGGAACCCAGACAATTGGTTTCGAGACGGTGCCAAAGGAGAGATAAGGTTCTAACTTACCTTTCTAATTTGGTGCTAATAGAAGAGTTTGTTTTCCCTCCTAGCATGTGTTCATTGTATGCATTTTCTTACTAAGTGTGCTTTCTATATGATATATGACATGCATACCTTTTGATCGTGTAACTACCTTCGTAGCAGCTTTGGTATTGTGCCAATTTTGCAGGTTACTTCCAGCAAAGGATATAGTGTTTGTCAAGAGCAAGGAGTGGGATCAACATCAAACATGAGACCTAAGGTCACCCTTTCTCCCTCATACTTCCCTAACTTCACCTTGTAAAGTAGTTATTCTTTCAGTTTTTTGTGTGCTTGTTTTGGAGGGAAGATTTCTATCTTCTCCATATAGTCTTGATTTGCTATGATTTTGACCCATAATCATGGGGGAAATATCCCGTCAACATAATTGGCGACCATACTGGGGATTCTGCTAGTTTGGGTTGGTTGTAGGGTGGCTTGTGTGTCCTTTTTTATTTATGTGAGTTTTCCTGTTTTCCAAGATTTGTTGCAAAGCTTTTATCATCTATAAACTTTTCCATAAGTCTCTAGGAGTCTCCCTATTGGAACACCTTTTTTATTTTTCCAATTTTACAGATTTATTCAAGCTTTTCTGTGATATTAGTCATGGATATCCAGGCTTTTACTATGTATGACCCGCAGAAACCCACGAGTCTTCGTTCACACAACCACGAACCTGTGTGCATTTGTAAAAATAAAATAAAAAAAACTCTTTCTTCAGTTTCTGGGAGATTTATGGGTTTCTCCAGGTTATCCTAGGCTTCCCGAGTTTGTGATTTATTTGTATTACTATGTCTAAGCTTGTGAAAACCTTTGGATTGGAAAAGATTTTTCTCTTGGATTCCCAACATTCTTGGCTTATTTTTAGCTTGCATTTTTAAGTAAAATGATTTGTATTTTGAAAAAAATCCACCCTCATGGTCGAGGGGGGCCATGAATCATGTATTATGCAGTCTCTTTTAACATCTTTTGTTAGTTTTTCCTTGATTGAAAGAAAATGAAAAACTTCGGTTTATGCTAGTTAGGTCTATTTCTTTCTTTGCATTGTTATTTGAAAAAAGAAAAAGAAAATAGCATAGGTTTTCGTTTTTTTCTCATCTTAAAAACATTTCAAAAGAAAAATAAGAAAAAAATTCATTTTGTTTGCTTCTTTTCTTTCTCTTGAAAGTTGCATTGTGCATTTTGCATCATAAAAGGAAAAAATATTGCATATTTTGGTTTGACAGATTGTTCATGCATTTTATTTATGAAACTCTTTTTCATTTGAAGAATTAGTGTAAAGTTTTATTTTCCAGTGTTCTTATAAGTTTCATTTTGTAAGAATCTCAAACAACATCATTTGCACCTCCATACCATTTGAGTAAAAAAAACCACTAAAACGAAAACTAACCTTAAAATGTACTCGAATTTGTTTCTAGGGTTCACAAACAAGTTTAGGGTAAGTGCCTTGATTTAGGATTGGAGAGATAACTCTCCAAGGCCGCAAAAAAACATAGAAGTCTGAGATAGGGAGAGTCTCTTATCCAATTTTTTATAAGTATATTCGGGAGCCTCCTCTAACACAAGAGCTAAACAAGAGGTTGCATGAAGGAGAGTTGAGGAGTTTTCCCCTCCGAAGCTTGACTAATCATAGTGGAGAGATCATATATTGGGGTTTTAGCTAGTGCATTTACCTCTGTGAGAGGCAACGATTTTGAAGCTTTGAGATTTGCTACCATACCCATACATTCAATCCTGGTTGTTGACTATACCCCCTAGATGTTGACTGCAAGTTGGTAACCTTAGTGGCTTTTCCTAGGGATCTCAGAGGTGATTGCAGGGGCTTTTCATGGTACCTGGAGAAGATTTTGTATCACACTTTTTAGTATTGTTGGAGGGTGCCCCACAAAGCATGGGTACTTGAACTGGATAAGGTTGGTTAGTGGATGTTGGGATAATTGCTTCTCACTCCTTCGTTCGTTGGTCCATGAGACTTAATCAACCTGTGCCTTTGCCCGGAAGGTCCCTTTACACTTTTTCATTGCTTTGGAGTCAATACCTCATCCACCTGGGCTGAAGATTTGGAAAAGTTTTTTACTTGCGATGTTTCTCTTAGGGATTTTTTGGAGTGTTGCTTTGTGTAGTTGGCCTTAGGTTGTTTCAGTGTCATTTCTTTTGGATCATTGATTCAGGGTGGTTGACCAACCGCTCTATTGGTTGGGAAGAGCCCTTGGTATTTCTCTTGAAAGCGTGGAGCCGCCTCCTAGAAGGAATGGGTTTTTATACCACTGGTTTGCCAGAGTCAGTGTGTGAGACTTTTATGGACATGAACAATCTTGAAAGAGATGAAGTTGTGCATAAGAAAAATATGGCCAAATTTCTTGAGGATGCCAACCAAGGGACCCTTGCCTAAGGGGATTCTTATGCTTTTCCTTTCTTTGGAAATGTTGTTGCCCCCTTGATGGCACTTTGAATATTCTTGGGTTGAATGTAGGACTACAGGTTTGGTTGTGGACCACTCCAAATGTATTGAATTCTCTTGACGCTTCTCAAATAAACACCTTATATTAGGGGCATTGTACGAATTTTGACCCTTCACCTTATACACCCATAAAGTCTACTTATTCTCCTTCTCCCTCTTCTGGTGAAACTCCAACTACTAGTAACTATAAGTATAATAGGAATAGGAAGAGGAAGAGTAAGACAAAGAAGTCACCAACCTCTACGATTCATTTTTGGGACCTATCACCAGCCTCTGCAAGTCATGTTGGAGGCAAGAGACCAACCTCTGCTAGTCATGTTGGAAGCACAAGCCCAGTCACTGCAAGTCATAATGAAATTTTGTCAAAAACCTTTACGAGTCATGTTGGAGTCCTGCACCAACCTCTACGAGTTATGCTGGGAGAAAACGTCTAGTCACTGCTAGTCATACTAGCATCAAGTCACTGAACTCTGTGAGTCATGTTGGAGTCTTGTCACCAACCTCTACTAGTCACGTTGGAGACATGCAACCAACTTGTGGTATTCATTCTAGGGGAAACCCACTGGCCACTGCAAGTCATGCTGGGGGAATTGATATTGTTGAGAATCCTAGATGTACATGATGTAAGCCCAAGTTCCCTTGTAAAATTTGCAAAGGTGATGACCTTTCTCATTTGTTCCCTGCTATTTCCATGGTATAGAGAATGTGGTCCTTATTTGAAGGCCCTTCTAGTTCTAAGTCGTCTTCGGTTTCCCAACAATCTATTCAAACTTTGGTTGATGAAGCGATCGTGATGATGCAATCTTCAGTTGGAACCAATCTTGTTTTTGGGGGTGATGCATCTCTTGACCATGTTGTATCACATTCTATTCAACCAATGGTCGAGGAAGTGTTCGCACCGATGCAATCTTCAACCGATCCCACTCTTCTCTTAAAGAGTGACAAGTCTAAGGAAGTGACATCGTTGATGCAATATTCAACCAATCCCACCCTTCTCTTGGGGAGTGATGTGTCTTCTAACCATGTCCTTAGCATTTTCAGTTCAGTGCCTTTTGAGCAAGGGGGAATTATACTCTCTTCAAGTATGCTCCCTCCAAGTTTTAGGATGGTTTCCTTTGATTGGAATGATCCTGTAGAGCCTCGCCTTCCTTATTTTGCACCCTTCCAGATAATGGTTGGAATTAATAATTTAGGCATTCACCAAACTATTGTAGATGAAGGATCCTTTGCAAGTATTTTATCATCCTCAAATTGACAAGATTTGGGTTCTCCCAAGATTGTGTCAACTACCAGTGAGTCGCTAGCTTTTGACAGAATACCTAGAGAATGTCTAGGGGTTCTTCCTCAGTTTTCTATCACATTAGGTGGAAAAATTGTCTGATTCGATCTGTTAGTGGTGCCAGGTCCTTTAGACTTTAATTTTCTTCTTGGGCGTGATTATGTGTATCTGATGAATGTTGTGGTGTCTACGCTCTTTCGTGTGATGCATTTATCTCACAACAGAAGCATTGTCAATATTGATTAAATTTCATTTGATAATCACCATCCTAGTTCATCTTTACCTCCGGATTCCACCTTGTGTATTCCTAGTGTTCGAGTAGACTCTTCCCCTCCACGGGTGAATTATGTGGCATCTTATCCTCGATGTTCAATTGCTCTCGAGAAGGATCCTTTACAGTTATGTTATACTTCTCGAGACAAGGTCTCGACAATTGATCAAGTGTTTTATCCAATGGGGGCATGGAATCCCTTGCTTCCCCCTATTGTCCTTACTAATTTGGCATTTCCTCTTGAGTCTGATCTTCTTGTTTGTAAGACCTCGATCCCTGCTATGCGTGAGTTGTCGAGCCCCTATTTCATGGATGTTGAGTTGCCTCTGGATGAGGCCATCCTTGAAGCTATGGTGATGGATCTTCTACCTCCTCCTAAACTGGAAGCTTTATAGGTTGGTTACCAATGAATCCCTTAGCCCGAGCCTAACAATGGGCTCTTCTTGGAGGAATACTGTGCATAAGTCACAAGTTTGCGCAGTCCTCTATACATATTGTATTTTAGGGTTTTCAGTTTTCAAGTTGTATATCCCTTAATACTTGTCTTTATCAGAGGTTTCTATATTGGACTTATTAAATTCTAGGTAAGTGTTTTTGGTCATATATACAGGACTTTGGAGACATTTTATTTGGTACCTTTTCTTCCATGTCGATTTGTTCTAACATGTAATGATCTCAAAACTGTCATATAGGTTATATTTTCCCCTCCATGACTTTTTGTATTATCTGTTTCCCGTTTCATTTTTCCTTAGGATCGACCCCACTAAGTTGCGACACAAAACCTTCTCTGTTGTTTAGAAGTATCATAATTCATGTGGTAGATCCTACCTTCCATGGGCATCCTAGTTTAGAATCCCTTTGTATTCTGGCGCCTAAGCTGTAAGATCTTTGTTAGGCTTGGGAGTCTTGTTTATCCCTGCCATGAGTTTGCATTTGAACTTCATGCTTCATTCTCTCTCTCATTTTTGAGTTTTCCCATGGGACCCCTATCTTACATGTTTCTCCTCAACATCATTATGGAGTCCATAGTTAAGCTCTTTTCAGACTCCTTAAAATTGAAAAGATTGTTGAGTGACATTGTTCCTTGTACACTCGTTAAATATATCTGAAGGAACATCTGTCCAACACAAGTTTACCCCTTTTTCGGACTGGACAAGACTACTTATGAAAAATGAATACTCTAGTCTATGAGCTAGAAGAGTTCTCCTAAGTTGTGTTTTATACCTTTTTGGGATCAGGGGACTAAATTTATGAAAAAGGACGAGGGATTCCATAGTTAAGCTCTTTTTAGACTCCTTAAAATTGAAAACATAGCTGTGTGATCTTATCTCTGTCACACTCATTAAAATGGTTTTAAAGAGGCATCGTTTCGGTATAAGTTTAACCCTTTTTCTAGACCGATTGGACTATGTGCGAAAAAGGAATACTCTGTCTCTATTGTGACCATAAGAGTTCTCCTTGGTATGATTTTATTGTTTTTCGGGCCCTGGAGACTAAACTTATGAAAAAGTCCATTATGAGAAGTTTACTTCCCAAAGTTGAGTCATATCTGCATCTGCATATTGACTTCTTGCGCTTTTAGGCCTAATGTCGGCTTCAACATGTTCTTGTTGAACCAATTTCCTATGCATTCCTATCAGTGCCCAACCTTGCAATTTATGCCCTTGCAACTTGATACCTTATCCTTGGATGGAACATTCCCCGAGTGTCCTTATCCTACACATGCTTCCTTGCATTGAGCATGGGTATGTTCCTTGCGCTCTAGAACTAGTTTGATTAATCGCGACACTTGTTTCCTCCACTATACAATACACATTCTTTTATTCCTTTTTGGGCTTCTATAACATGAAAAATACAAAAAAAATAAAGACTGGGAAAGCATCTAATCTCTTTTGTTGGCAACAATCTTGTCGCCCTTGAACAAAGCACAATATTGAGTCAATATCTTATCTTTTTGGGTCTAGTATGGCTTTAGGATATTTTTTCTTGTTTTGAGTTTTTGCTCCCCTAGTTGGTTATTATTCCAACTATATGGAGCGTTGTTGATGCCTCCAGTGTCACACATTTATCCCAGTTTATAAGTCATGCTGCCCAATTCACATAATGTGTCGTGCTTATGTTCAAGGGAAATTTTTCAACCTCTGTTAGTCATTCTACAGTTAGCCTTTGACCTCGCAAGTCAGCCTTCCCAAGTCAAGTCTCATCATCACAAGTATTAGTCTCTTCGTTTGATCTCTTCTAAATATTTTTCCTTCCACCACCCCTCGTGCTGGATGATGGAAGATGCCTTAATGCCTTCCTTCCAGCAGGTTCCCTCCCATCAACTTCGACACATCTTTCTATGAGAGAGGGATCTAGAGATATGTTTGGTACCTTGGGGCTTGCAGTCGTCAATGGCAAGTTCCCTCGCTATTGACAGTGGGAATACATCAATGTCCCCTGCTAGATAGTTTCTACCAGGTGTTCGATGCCAAGTCATTTATTCACACTTGTTAGATAGTACCATGGTACCTTGACTCCCATCATCATTATCAGTGGGTTGTCTCACGTTTTTTAATAGTATACATGAATGACCAATATACAAAACTCTTGCTTAATTTTTACTGACAATTATTGCTTTTTGGATTAGTTGTTTGGGAACCTTTGTGGACACTTTAATGCATCTTCGCCTCTCAAAGTTCATAATGTATTTCAGCCATCATTTTTCCTTTTTGACCTCAGACATTAGGGGGAATCTGTTATAGCACAAAAATCCACACCTAGGCTTTTGTGCCATCGCTTAACCCTTTCCCAATGCTTGCTAGACTTTTCCCTAAAAGTCACCTCCAAAAATTATCTAAAAAACATGCTTTAAGAACATATCTGCAGGTTTCCCTAGTGCAACACACGAACATCTGTGCCTTTCCTCACTGCAACCCGCATATGCCCTCATTTTTGGTGAAAAATAAAATAATCTTGTGTTTTCGGGCGAGTTTTTCGGTTGGGCTCATTTCCCAATGACCCTTGCTCGTACATAACATAATTCAACTCCCCGAAACTCTTGGGGAAGATATAAAACAACCATAGAGGGCTAAAGATGAAAATGCAAGTCCCTTGGTGCAAGATTATGCTGCCAGCATCTATCAAGCCTCCCTTTCCTATAATCATCTGAGCAACACCCCCTTATTCCTGGAAACTCCTTTTCTAGCATCTCTTTCTTATCTATATGGCTATTGGGTGTATCTTTATCCCTATTTGGGCCATCCAAGGAAGAGTATAGTGGCTAAGTCGATGCTTGAGGGATTCTTGGAGGAACCCAAACAGTTGGCTTCGAGACGGTGCCAAAGGTGAGACAAGGTTGCAACTTACCTTTCTGATTTGGTGTTAATAGAAGATTTTGTTTTTCCTCCTATCATGTGTTCATTGTAAGTATTTGCTTACTAAGTGTATATTCTATATGATATATGACATGCATACCTTTTGATCGTGTAACTACCTTTGTAGCAACTTTTGTATTGTGTCCATTTTGCAGGTTACTTCCAACAAAGGATCTAGAGTTTGTCAAGAGCAAGGAGTGGGATCAACATCAAACGGGAGACCCAAGGTGCACCTTTTCTCCCTCATCCTTCCCTAACTTTTCCTTGTAAAGTAGTTATTCTTTCAGTTTTCTGTGTGCTTGTCTTGGAGGGAAGATTTCTATCATTTCTATATAGTCTTGATCTGCTGTGATTTTGACCCATAATCACAGGGGGAAATATCCCGTCAACACCTATGCATAATCTGACTGACAATAAAAACCTATAATAAACAAATCTTTGGCACATGAACATATCGCCATCAAATCTTTTAGAAAAAAACTATAGGAATACAAAATCCATGTTTAAAGATGTTTCACTAATAATTATGAATTATTAAAGTTACAAATCATCTTATATTTTAGAACATAACCCTCTTTCACATTCATCCATGCAAGGTCAAGATTCAAAACTAGAATATGAGATGCCTTATTCACATAGGAAGCAGGGGTATAATCCTATTAAAAACCTTGCACCTTCATCCATGTAAGGTTAAGATTCAAACTAGAATATGGGATGTCTTTTCCACACAAGAGGTCGGGATATAAGCCTGTTAAAAACGTTGCATAGAATTATTTGAGATTAAACCATAAATAACCTTAACATTACTTGAGGGTGTTATTGAATGCAAATGTGTGTCTTTACAGGAAACACATTTAGCTTGGGTAAGCCCCTAATTCAAAAAGTGAAGCCCTTGAAACTTCAAAAGGTGGAAGTTTTACCTCCTTTTTAAAAGCCTTCACCATGCTACATGGAAAGCCATGTCATATATAGGCATGTTATTGATACATCACCTCATTATTGTCTCATATTCTTTACTAAAAACACTTTCCTTAAGTGGCTTTTAGAAACGCTCACACATAACAAAGGATGCTACAACCCTCACCATGTAACTTGTGTTGGTGAGGATGCTACAACGCTCACCATGTAACTTGTGATGCAACTCAAAACCATTCATTGTCTAGAGTTCAATCGCTCCTCGACATTGTATATTCATCGCTTAACATATTTTTTACATAGTTGATGAAACTCACATAAATAATGACTACAATTCGAATAAAAATATGATATTAAAACCATTAGCAATGTTAATATTGTTGTAAAGAACAATTACTTGAAGTGTTATGGATCTTTACATGATGCTTAAGTTTACATGACCAACATGATAGCGTTTCGTTTCATTTGTTTTAACAAGACTATGCGCATAACTTAATTAAATATATTTATGACTCAAGGAAATTATTTTCATTTTGTTGTGTATTAAGAATTTAGGAGGAGGTATTTTGCTAACATTTTATGATTTTTTTTCTTAAGATTATTTATAGAAGGTAGTATTAATCCCCAATCGGAATAGCCATTAATAACTCCATAAAATTTAGAGGAAATATTACGTTTCAATAAAAATGAATAAATCAATTGAAATATTTCTTAAAATTAAAAATTTAAATTTATTATTATTATTATTATTGTATTTAAAATTATTACTATAGAGGTAGGTATATAATATATATGAGATATGTTTCATTTCTTGTGGTAGTAAAGGTATCAATGGGTTGTCATGTACTAGTATTAAATGTTGTGGGTTGATAGAATTTGTCATCTTTGTGATGCTAAGAGAGTTAAAGATGAAAAGTAATTTCTCTTAGAATATCCTACATACATCCACATTAGATCTTAATTTCAAAATATTTGTTACAATACTGATCTTCTTAACCTTTTAACTCATCAAAATAATAATTTGATCCTTACATTTTTTTTTTTATCTTATCACTTAAATATATTTTCTATGAAATTGAATATGAATTTTATACCAATAATATTTTTCATAAATTTAAACAAATTTCATAAATTAATCATTGAATAATTATACATGTTATTTTCCCCGAGAAAAAACAAAACAAAAAAAACACAATTCTTCTTGTAATTGACAAAACAAAATGCAAAAAAAACAACAATTTAAATTCATATAAGAGACATAAATTAAATTAAAATTGGAAAAAATAATTTATACATTTTAAAAAATATATGGAACATATATTTATGGGACTTTATAATGTGAACACCTTGGTTATATACACCCCTCTCACATTCAACTCTTACATTTCAGTGTTAAATGAGATATATTTTTCTTTTTATTAGATATTTTATATATCGAGTTGCTTTATAATAATGTAAGAATTACATTTCCATTCATTTTATAGATATTCTTCTTTTTAAATATTTTATATATTGAGTTGTTTTTTATTAGATATTTCATATATTGAGTTGCTTTGTGATAGTGTAAGAATTACATTTCCATTCATCTTATAAATATGTTTCTTCTAATTAGATATTTCATATATTGAGTTGTTTTGTAAGTGTAAGAATTACATTTCCACTCATTTTGTATCTATAATGCAATTGAGCACCACATAGATTGCTATATAGCTTTTTTTAATTTTTATTTTTTTCATTAAAAAATTAAAAAATATTTTATATTCAATTACAAATTATATTTTTTTATTTAATTGTTAATATCTCCATCAACACTTTTAGGGGTTTCAAAACTATTTTTACTAACTTGGCATATGCTTCTTCCAATGTTCACCCTCCACAATCTTTACATGGCCATGTGGATACTATAACTTATGGATTTGATTGTAGCTTTAGCTTCAATTCTCACTCTTGGCATATGCTTCCAATGTTCACCCTCCCCAATCTTTATATGGCCATGTGGATACTATAACTTATGGATTTGATTGTAGCTTTAGCTTCAACTTTCACTCTTGCTAAAATTTTGACTTTGGCTTTTGCTTAGGGTATAATTTTAGTTTTGACTATGGTTTCAGTTCTAGTCTCTTATCTTTACTTCCACAAGTTAACTTGTTTTACAATACAATAATACATTTGGAATAATTTCTAAAAAAATGTTAAGATATTATTGTCCAATAATGTTTCCCACATAGTTGTTGTGATTGATAAGATAAAACATAGTAGAAACATCACTCTATAATTCACAAAGAGACCAAAATTAAAATTGGAGGAGACCTTTACCAAAATATGAATCCAACACACACACACACACACACACACACACACACACATTTTACAAATCAAACTCCCAAGATTTGTTTTTCTCTTAAAAATCTTTTGCTCATCATCTCTCACATTTTCCTATCTCACACACACAGACTCTATAAGGAAAACTCCTAGGCTCTATGGTTCTTCGAGAGATCTTTTGCTCATTATCTCTCACATTTACCTTTCAAATTTCTCACTTAATGAGATATATCCTTATTGTTGTTGACTATCCCATTTTAAAAAAAAATGAGAATTCATCACTTTACAGAATGAATCCAAAAATAAATTCGATCCACTCTCACACACTTCGATAAATAATAAAATTCGATAATACCTTACCAATACCATATAATAATCTACTTAAATATTACATCAACAATGTTCAATATAATCAAACCAAATCCAAAAAAAAATCCCACATAAAATAAATAAAAGCAAGCTCATTAAAATTTGAATCTAAGTAATGATCCTAACAAATACTCTAATAAGCAAACCACAACCTTTACAAAAATTGGACATCCCATATATTAAATACCTCGTAACTACTTAACAAGAACATTCCTACTCATTTATAACTATAGTGCAACAAAACGCCACATCAATAACCACGTGATCACTTTTTAATTATATGTTTGAGGTGCAATTTGGGATAAATATCTTCCCATGGAACCGGTGACTCTGACCAATGTCATCCATAACTATTAGTATATTTTTTAAAACATCTTCACCTTTTCCACAACTAATAATAATACTTTATCCTTTTAAATATCGATCATAACTAGATACATGGAGCTTGACACTAACCTCCTAAAAAGGACTGGGAGATTGATACTAACATGTTAGGAAGGGAATTTAAGTAGTGGATGATATGATTGTGGGGAATTGAATTAGTGGATGCTATGATTGTCATCGCTTAAGCCAATCATGTTGATAAGTATGATACCAACATCGATGCGKATTTCACTTCATYCAATCTCTAKGGGGATTGTTGCATGTCTATTGCTTTTGAAATTCACAAAAAGCTCTCATCACAATAARATCACRCCATGGCCGTTTATTCAATTATACCTTTATTACTTTGTTGCTTCACAAATTATGAAGCCCATAGGAATATTCAATTATGCCTTTACAACCAACCAAAAAAAAAAGGGATTGATTGGACAATTCACAGGTTTGTGGTCCCCTCCAAGGGCAACGTTGATATGGATCCAAAGAAGTTGGAAACCCTTGATCAATTGGCAAAGGTTTTTTTGTTTTTATGTTTGAATTTAAGGAGGATAGGGATCTCATTTTCCAAAACGAGTCTTATTTCTATGGATCCAGGGGAGTGTACCTAAATAGTTGTTCCCTTGACTTCAATCCCGAGAACAATATCCCCATAATTGTTTTGGTATGGGTTCTTCTTCCTCACTTACCCATAAATTTTTGGAATGAAACAAGCCTCCCAACAATAGGAAACACACTCGAGAAATTTATCGATCTAGCAGAACTGAAAGAATCACTCTTCTCATGTGCCTATATATGCATAGAAGTAGACCTGGAAAAAGGCCTACTAGAAGCCATCCAACTCACTGTAGGAATTTGGAAATACTTCCAACCGGTAGTCTACAAGCAACTCCCCTTCAAATGTCGGAGCCGCCATGGATATGGTCACTTTGCAAAGAACTATCCCAATAAAATTTCAAAAGCAACTGCCCCTCAGAAGAAAGAAGATCAAAGGAAACAAGCTCAAAGAAAGAAGAATAACATAAGTTTGGGAAATCTCTCAATCCAGTCTCCTGGAGATCTCTCCTCTTCCGAACTAGCTCACTCCTCAGGACTCACTCCTGAATTTGATATTCAATGTCATTCTACTCCAGGAAACCCCAAAGTGAGAAGCTCGAATAACTCAAAGCTTCCAAACCCCTAAGGTAACACTTCTATCTCGTCACATAATAGATTTGAATTCCTTTCTCAAGAAAATTATGACTCATCAACCCCATAAATATCCAACCCTCGTGTCGTTCAAAGGAAAAATCTAGAAACCTTTGTTCTTGAGCAGATCCTAACCCACACTTCCATTTTTGGGAATGATGACCCTCCTATGGTCTTGGAGGAAGATTTGTTCTCACTCTCAAAGGTCCTTTATGCCTTGGCATCATATCCCATTCTGAAGCTCACATGAAGGGAACCAAGAAGAAGAGGGCTTCGAAGATGATTATGCTAGGGAAAAAACTCAAAAAAAGAGAGGAAGACGAACCAATAAAGAGGCCAGAGACCAGTAGGAAAACAAGGAAAAATATTTGGGTAAAAAAAACATCGTGGAGAATTATACTCAGGGAGCTCGAACCACCAGACAACAAAGTGCAACAAACCCTCCATTGTGAGGAATCCCAAAGCCAAGTAATAAATGATGAAAGTGGTCTCCTGGAATTGTAGAGGCTTAGGAAGTAAATACAAAGCAGACTAAATGAGGAATCTCATAAGAACCGAAAACCCGATGGTTCTGCGCCTCCAGGAAACCAAAATAGGGGCAGATGATGCCCTTAAGTTAAGTAAAAAGCAATGGGATAGAAATGAAGGAATAACGGTAAATTCTAGAGGAGCATCTGGAGGTATTTGTACATTGTGGAACAATAATCTACTAAAGTTACAATCCAGCTTATGCACTCTCCATTGGAGGAATATTTGTTCTCTCCCTCAAAGGTCCTTTATGCCTTTGGCATTATAGCCCATTCTAAAGCTTCCTCACATGAAGGGAACCAAGAAGAAGAGGGATTTGAGGATGATTATGCTAGGGAAAAAACTCAAAAAAAGAGAGGAAGATGAACCAATAAAGAGGCCAAAGAGCAGTGGGCATACATGGAAAAATATTCGGGTAAACAAAACATCATTGAGAATTATACTCAGGGAGCTCGAACCACCAGACAACAAAGTGCAACAAACCATCCATTGTGAGGGATCCCAAAGCCAAGTAATAAATGATGAAAATGGTCTCCTGGAATTGCAGAGGCATGGGAAGTAAATACAACTTAGACTCAATGAGGAATCTCATAAGAACCGAAAACCCCATGGTTATGCTCCTCCACGAAACCAAAATGGGGGAAAATGATGCCATTAAGGTAAGTAAAAGTCAATGGGATAGCAATGAAGAAATAACGGTAAATTCTAGAGGAGCCTATGGAACTATTTGTACATTGTGGAACATTAATCTACTAAATTTACAATCCAACTTATGCACTCTCCATTGTTTTCTAATAATTTTGGTCCACATTCACATAGGGGAAATTTACTCCTTCATAAATTCCTACATGCACTTCCACCATGGAGAAAAGATCGAATGTTGGGGCTCATTGAGAAGACTAAGGGATACACAACTCTGGTCATCATGCATATTTTCAGTGGATTTCAACACCATGATTATCCTTGTTGAGAAGAGAGGAGGCAACGTAGTTTTTGATCCATTCCATGAGAAATTAGAAGATCTGATATCTCATCTTGACTTGATCGACCTCAAAACAAGGAACGACAAATTCAATTGGACCAACAAGAGGTTGGGTCTAGGGAATATTGCCACCAAGTTATACATATTTCTCGTTCACTTAAATTTTCTTGGAAAAACTTCTCTGTTGGTTCTAGAATCATCCCTTGGGCAACCTTAGATCATAGACCAATCTCCTTGGTGATTGAAGCTCTTCCATATTACAATCCCCTCCCATTCCAATATAACCCCCTTTGGATGCAAAAAGAGCCCTTAGATCTAATCACTAGTACATGGAACACCTAGATCATGGGGTGTCTGATCTACATTTGGGAGAAAATAAGCGACAATCAAAGTGGGCCATAAAAAATTGGCACAAATCCATTGTTTCCCAACCCGTGAAAGAGATCAAGGAGTCGAAAGCAACTTTGGAAACAATCCAGAAAAAAATGGAATTTGAATAGGTCTTTGAATCTCTTTTGGTAGAAGAAAAGAGACATTTCAAACTCTCTAGAAAGCAATAACAAAAGAGGAGGAAACCTGGAGACTTAAGTCTAAGAGTCTATGGCTAGCAGCTAGAGACCAAAACACTACTTTCTTTCACAAACAAGCAAGGGCATGACAATGGAGAATAGAAATTAAGAATTCTAATGGATTGGCCATTGAAGACTTTGAGGCAATAAAAAACTGACAATTAAACACTCTGAAGATCTCTACACTGAAAAATAAGGAGCCACTCCTACAGAGACAAGGGAAATGTTGGAACACATGCCGAGTTTAATATCACCCAAAGAAAATGATCTCCTTACTGAGAATATCAAGGAAGAATAAGGTTGGGAGAGGGAACCTAATAAAGTTCCTAGACTGGATGGCTTCATTGCTCACTTCTTTCATGATGTGGCATATCATCAAGATGGATCTCTCCAGAGTGCTGAGGTATGTTCAAAGATCCTGCTGAATAGAGGGAGCCACTAACTCTTCCTTTCTAGCCCTCATTCCAAAGGAACACAATCCCTCTTCATTTGCTAGATTCAGACCAATCTCTTTATGTAATGTATCCTACAAAATAATGGCTAAAATTATAGCAAATAGAATGAAACCTTTTCTCCCAAACATTTTCTATGAAAATCAAGGGTATTTCTTAGCAAAAAGACAAATAGTGGATAATATCATTCTTATGCAGGAAGCAATTCACTCTAGCAAGTATAATAAAGACAAAGGCATGGCCATAAAGATTGACATGACCAATGCTTTTGACAGAGTTAGGAATTCCTTTCTTTTTTATGTCCTCCACAAAATGGGATTTGATCCTCCTTTCATCCGATGTATCTCATCCTACATCATATCTCCATGGATTTTCCCACTAGTAAACGATCATGCTTCTTCATTCTTCAAGGCCTCTAGAGGCCTTAAATAGGGCTACTCTCTCTCCCTTATTTTCTATATCATAATGGTGGACTCCCTTAGTAGAAAGTTGGAATATGAAAGAAAAATTGGATATCTACCTAGAATCAAAATAGTTAGAGGCGTACGAAGCATAATCATTCCCAGTTTTCTAACGACACAATCCTATTGGGAGGATCATCAATTATCATGGCTTCTAGGTTAAAAAATGTCCTAGATATTTTCCTTAAATTCTTGAGAGGGATGATCAATCACAACAAAAGATAGATATGCTCCTAGAACACAAGCAATCACACCACCCATCTTATCCCCAGAATCCTCGCTTTCCCCTCAGTGGATGATTGGAAAACATTTAAATATTTGGGAATGCCAATATTTCTACATTCAACTTATTCAACCATATGGTAGTAGATCATCAAAAAATTAAAGGCTAAATTCTGTCAATGGGGTGCACAGTGGTTAAATATGATAGGTAGACTTACTCTTCTTAAAGTAGTGCTTTTGACCCTTCCAATCTTCCAATTCATGACCTTACTAGCCCCCATGAGTATTGAAAATCATATAGCCCAATAAATGAGAAAGATCCTTTGGTAGGGGGGAAACTAACACTAAAATATTCCATCTAATCAAATGGTCCATTTTAAGAGCCCCGAAATCCCACAGGGGCCTAGGAATTAAAGATACCTCCCTAATGAACACAACCTTGGGAGAAAAGAAATACTATAGAGACTCATTACAAGAAATTATTCATGGTGGAGGAAAGTCATCTATAAAAAATACTTTCAAGGAAAGCGATTGAGGTGTCTAGATCCAGTGAGAGAAGATCATAATGGCTCCCAGTATGGAAAATTCTCAAATCTACTTCTTCCTTGTTGAGAGAGAAACTAACCTAGATCCCAA